>SZYD01000626.1:0-145783 GCA_009363875.1 Mikania micrantha
TGTTTATTCAAAAGATTAAAGATAGGACCCACATCACACGTGTTTAGTGAGTTAATGACCATGAGATTTTTTGGTGCTACGGTAGCCCTATTACCCTATTTGCTATCCCACGATTCGTCACATTTGGTTAAATTTAACCCAACGGATAACATCAATGTGGTTTCAGAAATTAAGAGGATGAGGAAATTAATTTAGAGAGGAGAAATTTGTATCAAGATTCAACGGGTATAGATCCAGGAAAAGTTTGCACCAACATTCAATGAGAGAAA
The DNA here is from genome assembly GCA_009363875.1 of Mikania micrantha. Lineage (NCBI taxonomy): Eukaryota > Viridiplantae > Streptophyta > Magnoliopsida > Asterales > Asteraceae > Mikania > Mikania micrantha. The sequence continues at coordinate 270 of SZYD01000626.1, forward strand.
TTTAGGCTATAAAAATTTAGAGGGTATAGATTGTTGATTATTTTTTTTTCTCCCTCAAAACTGTGTTTGGAAAAAAAAATATTTAGTAAAATGACTGTTTATTTTAATTTACTAAAATGGTGATTTAAAAAATATTACCAAAATGAGTGTTTATTTATTTATTTTAATTAATTTATTGTAATTTTTTTATTCAATCAACATATTATTATTTTGTTTTTATTTTTTTACAATCAACCCACTTGAGTTATTCTATTCTATAACTAATTATAATACTTTTTTTTTCAAACCATGTTAAATACAACAAAAAATGCTAATAAACTTATACAAACTAAAATAGAAGAAATAATCAAAGAAAATGTTAGATAAAGTCGACTTGTATTGATATCAATATCAATTACAAAATTAAAGAAAAAATATCAAAACAAATCGAATGTCTAAAAAAGTGAATGCTGGAATTCATTAAATTGTATTGACATTTTTCTTTGATTTTTCTAATTGATATTAATAACGTTTTGTTGATCATGAACTGGCAACCCATGCCATATCATCATTGATTATGTCCATGATAAAACGATTAATCCTTAAGTGTACATAAGTGCAATAATTCTAGAAAATTTATATATTCATGGTTTTTCTAATGTTTTTTAAATTTCGTAATCACACTACATCGAATTTCCTTACAAATGTGACCAGTACGTTGAACAAAGATGGGGCAAAATGGTCTGGGAGTAATTTATATTTCTTTTTTTTATGTTTATTTAAGAGAAAGCTTCATAAAAATGTAATCAACTTTTCATTTTGTTTCAATTAAGTCACTTAAACTTTCTTTTTGTCATAATTAAGTCATTCAAGTTATTTTTGTACTTGAATTCTATGTTTTTAACCTAAATTGTATGTAATACATGTTGATATAAGTTTGAGTGAATAATTTTTTTTTTAAAATGATTGACTTGAATAAGTAATCATTAATTATTAATTTTTTGTTCTTTGTCAGATATTAGTTAAAATTAATAATTATTGATTCAAATCAGTCATTTTTTTTTTAAAAAAAGTTATTCATTCAAACTTATATCAACATGTATTAACTACTATTCAAGTTAAAAACATATAATTTAAATACAAAAGTAACTTGAATGACTTAATTATGACAAAAAAAAAAGTTTGAGTGATTGAAACAAAATGAAAAGTCCTCTAAAAGGGATAAAGCAATCATTTAGAAAAATTTAAAGAAGAAAATAAGAGAGAAAACGGCTATTTTTTTAATATAGAATAAAAATGGAAGGAGGATTGTAAACATGTTATGATCATATTCATAATTTCTAAAACAAAAATTCGAACTTATCGCTTGGGCTATCTATGCCTTTTACTTATGCGTTGTTTTATATGATGAGATGTATTGTTATAACCAACACTACAATAGACTATGTTTAGAAAAACTTAATCGATTCTTGTAAAATTATATAGTAAAATGTATATCGAATTAAAAATATAAAATGCTCGACTTGATGGATTTTAAAAAAACAATTGTAGCAAAATATATGAGACTAAAATATTAACAAAATTTATCTTTATTTATTATCTATATTAAAAGACACCAAGATGTATAATGTATGTAGGTATTTTATGTTATGTGAATCAAAGATGTGTAAGTGTGGATATATTAAAACAAATAATTTACTAAAAATAGTTTACTAAATTTATATCATATTTAACATTTATGCTCCAACCCTGTGATTGTTGAGAACTTCACAAGTTCAAAGTGTTTTAAAGTGATTAATAGTTTGATACCAAATATCAAAACATATATCAAAAAACATATTATAACTATTGCCACCTTGAACAAAAAATGAACAATTTTAAATAAATTTAAATAAAGATAAACTAAAAACAAATTAATCCTTGATAAAAACAAAACATAAAATTGAAAAATTATAACAATCAATTATATAAAGAATATATATGTTATCAAATAATTATAAAATTTGAAGAGGATTAAATAAAATTAAATAAATAAATTTACGTAAATTTTAATGTATTTTTAAGTAACTAAATGCAAAACTAAAACATAAATAATACAATAATAACTACGATAATGAAATAGGATTAAGTTGTCCCATTATATAACTTAAATTAAAAAAAAAGAATAAAAAACTCTAGATACAATATAGTAATTTTCAAATTGACAATTGATAGTGATAAAACAATTGATAAATGAAAAACAATAAAATAACATTAAAAACAATCTAGTAATTATACTTGGTGACATTAACATATTACATAAATTAAAAACAAAAATCTAGGACAATATAATTTTGTACTTACATATGCTTAGTTGTGCGAAAAGAAATGTTAAAGGGTCTTGTACCTTAACATCCAATAGAAAACTAAAATGAACAGTATTTTATTCACATGCTAACTACTTTTTTTTTTTTACATATACTTTAGTTACTTGATTTACTTTTTACCAACAAATTTGATTTTAGAAGAATCACTCTGTTCACATAATTTTTTACTATTCTAATTGTCTTGTGTTTAAAGTATTACTAAATTTCAAATACTTTTTCTTAAAGACTGCTCATTCGATTTCTACTAAAAAATAAGTAATGTGTGTGTGAAACGTGCATAAATATTTATTACTCTTGTCAGTTTATCAATATGGTTTTTATATCTAACATTTTGTTTGAGAGGAATCAGTTGAAATGGAAGTTCAGATTGTGTAGAAAAGGAATTTGTTATATCAAACATATGCATCACAAAATGAACATGGTTGAGTTGTGTTGTGTAACGGGACAAAACATGAGGTATGAGTTATAATGAGTGCGAGTCATGATGAGTTTTGAGTAAAATCAGTTTGGATTTAAATGAATCATTTTCGAAATACATCAATTCAAAAGTTAAAATTAGTTGTAATAAAACATATAATTATTTTAATAATTTTAATGATTTTATCATAAATAAATTATCGATCATTCTTACTTATTTTAATACATTATATTCGCATATTTTTTAAGTTAACAATATTGACCTGTATTATCTTAAGGTGTTACTCATCTCAACCCGTTTTATATCATAATATTACTTATTTCAACCCAAAATACAATAATTGTTTACTAAAACTACCAATTTATCTTGCTATAGATAAAGATTGTCAAGTCTAATAAAACATAAAAGATAATTATATCGATGTGTTACCATGTTAGTATAAAGGATAGTGAAGTTTAAATATTATAAGCTTTAAATTATATAAACAACATATTACTTCTTGCTACAAAGCATGCGTATGTGTAAATGTAATATAGTTATGGTAAGATGCTGAATTTTGTACAAGAACACCAAATGCTTTCGATACTTAAAATAGGTTTTTGTCTATTGAAGCCAATTAAGCAAGACCGTTATTATAAAAAAGTTTAATAATATAACAGTAATTGTGATAAAAAAAGATGTTAACAACCATACTATCATACTACTACTTCTAAACAAAAAATGAACAATTAGATAATTTGTAAATGAGTTTAAAGATATGATAAAAATAAACAAAAAATGTTAAATGAATCAATTGATATGGCTATTTTTTATTTAAAATATAAATTAGCTCATAACACTTAGATAATTGGTAAATGAGTTTAAAGATAATTAAATGTTAACAAGAGAGTATGTCAAAACTAAAACATTTGTTGTTAATATTAGTTATAGTGTTTTATCTAAAAAAATTATACATGTGTGTATAGTACAATTTGTTTTTATAATTTTGGGCCCCTCAAAAGAATGGATCTTGTCCATTGAATCCCTTCAGTGATGTTAAAATCTTAAACACTTGAAGTGGCATAAGTAGCAAATGTATTCATTGGGTTGAATAACGAGTTATTCGGGTTTGTAAATTTTTTTGGTCTATCCGAACAAACCAGGTTTCTTCGGATATCCGTCCCGAAAAACTACCTTTTGCCTATTCGAAACCCGACCTGGACCTAAAATCATATTATCATACCCGAAAAACCCGAATTAGATTTCGAACGAGTTTTTTCCGAGTTTCGGATACAATTCGGATTTTAGATTTTTTCGAGTTTCGAATATTTTGAACAACCCTAAGACCGTTGTTAATGGTCATCCCGTGGAAACAGCGGGATCCTGTGGTAAGGCGGCCTCCGGCGGGAACACCGCCCCCCCGGCCGGGCTCAAATTCGAGCAGCCAGCGGCCCCCGCGTCCTGCTTTCTCCTCTCTTTTGTGATTGGTGGGGAAGGTTTTTGTGTGGGGATGGGGTGATGACGTGGCATAGTAGAGAATGTTTTTTAGTGGGTGATCATTAAGGGGTTTTAAATTTTTCAGTGAGATGATGATGTGGCTAAAAATATCAGTGGGGTGTGTATTACGGATGATCTAATAAGTAGAGCAATTGATGCCTACGCTAAAAATCAATTAGTAAAATAAGATATATTTCAATGTGGAGATTTATCTAACACCACTCTTGATGACCTCTTTGTCATTTATGGTATCCAATTGTGTTTCCCTTGTCTTCGTACGTGCCAATAAAATCATAAGTTTAAGCACATGAATATATGATTTGCGCTCTTAAAGTTTAAAACATGATTCACATATCTATGTTTTGAGCTTATCCTCTTCTTAAATGTTGGGTTTAAGCAGTTTAATCTTTTCGTTTTTTTAACTAATTTACTTCCATATTCTTAACCACACATCTTTGAATGCGTTTGTTACCAAACAAACCCATAATCAAACCAATACCAATGAACACTCCTGTATCACATGGTAATATGATATGTGAAAGCAAGTGGTCTTCATCGGTGGTAACTTAACGCTCTCCTCCCCTTAAGAGAAATAATTTTTTTAAATAAATATTAAACGTAATACATATTAACAAATAATAATAAGAACCTAATATATTATATATTAAGAATAAAGTAACAAAACTTATAAAAAAACGCATGGCATTAGTTATTAGTACCATGCGTATAATTAATTTTGAAAATAATAACCAGATCCATAATTCTTAAATCCTAATACACCACTTGAAGAAAAATATAATATAATCTTTAAATATATAGATGATGAAGGCAAGCAAATTTGGAGCCTGAGACACAAAACTTGTTGTTTTTGCAGACTTCGGAATATTAATCGGATATACCCCCGATTAACCCATCCATCATCACCCGCCCGCCCGACCTTCGGCAACTCCATCTGTCTCACTCACACTCTCTTCATTTTTTTGCAGAGCCTTTAAATAAACTTTCCTTATTTATCGGTCACCAAATAAACTCCTCCTACTGTCACCGTCAGATCTCCACATCTTCCCCAATCCCAACCGTCGATTCCTCTCCTCCGTACTTTCTCTCTCTAGCCCCTGATCTCATCTCTCCTAAATTCTCTTCTTTACATCTCCTTTCATCGCCAAGAATCACTCCATTTGTCTTGGTTTTTCTTTTGTAATAGAATCAACGTATACATCTTTAAAGGAAGCTAATTTGATTATGTAGTCTGGGTTTGTTAAGTCCTTCATCAAATATTTGTTTACAGTTCCGGTCATCGGAATCAAATTAGTGAATCTCAATGATTTTTCTGTTTGAATTAGGGGTTTTGTTTCTTGCCTGATTTAAATATGAAATTTCGTTTCTTTCACTTGTTTAATCTGCAAAAACTCATTTCAGATAGCTGTTTTCAACTTTCTTGATTTGATTTCAACTGGGGTGTTCTCTTTCTTGAATTTGGTTATGGAGGACCGGAACGGTACCAACCAGCGGATTCACGGCATGTCCGACGTCGTTTTTGATAGCGTGTTAGCCTACATACACGACTCACGTGACCGTCAGTCCGTCTCGTTAGTCTGCCGGCGGTTGTACGAACTCGAGGCTCAAACCCGCAAGCACGTGACAATAGCTTTGTGTTACACGGCCTCACCTAAACAGCTATGGCGGAGGTTTCCGTTTGTCGAATCACTAAAACTCAAAGGGAAGCCACGGGCCGCCATGTATAACTTAATTCCGGAGGACTGGGGTGGGTTTGCGACGCCGTGGGTGGAGGAGCTTTCGAAATCTTTCATTTGCTTAAAGGCTTTGCATTTCAGAAGGATGATTGTGAAAGATGAAGATCTTGAAGTGTTAGCCCGTGAGCGTGGGCATGCTCTTCAGGTTCTTAAACTTGATAAATGCTCTGGATTCTCCACTGATGGACTTTCGCATATTTGTCGATCTTGCAGGTACTTTATAAACTGTGTTTTGTTGTTAAATTAAATCTCATCGAAGTTTGTTGTTAGATTGAGAAAGACTCAATCTTTGTATGAATCTTTACCGAATACTCCGTTTTCCCATTCTTTCTTATTTAGGAAATTGTCATTTTAGTTAAAAACTATGTTCTTTCCTTTACATCTCTACCTGGTTCCTACAACATAATTATTTGTTTTTTGGGTCAAAACACATCTGTAGACATACATGCTTTCTGGATTTTACAAGTGGACACAAAAGTTAATTAATATGATTATGTCAACCTCCATGGATACGAATTATTTGATTTTGTTGAAATGTTTGGTGAATGCTTAATATCATCAGTTTAAAATTACAATATTTTCTTGAAATACACTCATGTTTAGTTTAAATTAAATAACTAGTCGATGAATTCGGCCTAGATTACATTGTTTACATGCTGGGTTTCATAATTATTCTGTCATGTTCACGATTATATTATTGCAGGAACCTTAAAGTACTGTTCTTAGAAGAGAGCCAAGTGGTAGAGAAGGATGGAAACTGGCTACATGAGCTTGCTATGAACAATACTCAACTTGAAACATTAAACTTTTATATGACTGATCTTTCACAAGTTAGTTTTAATGATCTTGAGCTGATAGCCAAAAGATGTAAATCTTTAGCATCTGTCAAGATAGGTGACTGTGAAATCTTGGATCTTGTTGGCTTTTTTCGGTTTGCTGTTTCACTTGAAGAGTTTAGTGGCGGTTGCTTTAACAAATCATCCGAGCAGTATGCTTCTCTAGCTTACCCCCTAAGGTTGTGTCGATTAGGTCTGAATTACATGAGCACAAATGAAATGCCCATTGTGTATCCTTTTGCTTCTCGCCTAAAGAAACTTGATCTCCTTTATGCACTTCTTGACACTGAGGGCCATTGTGTGTTGCTCCAACAGTGTCCTAATTTGGAAGTTCTTGAGGTACGTTCTCACAGTTCTTATTGTTCTTACATGATGTTTGATTTAACACTTTGAAACTGGTTATTAACAACAAACAACAAAAACACATCAAATGCAGTCTCCTGATTATCCATAATCACATATTAACTTGGTAAAAACACATCCAAACACGTGTAACCTGTTAATGTAAAGATGCTTAAATCAGCTAATTAAGAATTCAAAAATGATGAAAAACAGACAAGAAATGTGATTGGAGACAGGGGCTTGGAAGTTCTAGCTCGCTCTTGCAAAAAAATGAAAAGGCTTAGAATTGAAAGAGGAGCTGATGAACAAGAGATGGAAGATGAAGAAGGTGTTGTTTCTCAAAGGGGATTAACCGCAATAGCACAAGGCTGTCTGGATCTAGAATACATTGCTGTATACGTATCTGATATCACAAATGCAGCTCTAGAATCCATGGGCATGAACCTGAAAAAACTCTGTGATTTCCGTATGGTTTTACTGGATAAAGAAGAAGTTATCACAGATTTGCCACTTGATAACGGTATCCAATCTTTACTGAGTGGTTGCGATAAACTCAGAAGATTTGCACTCTATCTTAGACCTGGAGGGCTAACTGATGTGGGTTTGACTTATATTGGTCAACACAGTCAGAATATAAGATGGATGCTTCTGGGATATCTTGGGGAATCTGATACAGGACTTCTTGAGTTTTCTAGAGGCTGCCCTAGCCTACAGAAACTTGAAGTGAGAGGGTGTTGTTTTAGTGAAACTGCACTCGCTATGGCTGTTTTACAGCTGAGATCTTTAAGATACTTATGGGTACAAGGTTACAGGGGATCTAAAACTGGATTTGATCTGTTAGCAATGGCCCGCCCGTTTTGGAATATTGAAATAATTCCACCTAGAAAGGTCAACTGTGGAGAAGGGAGAGAGATGGAACATCCTGCACATATACTTGCTTATTATTCTCTTGCTGGACCAAGAACCGACTTCCCGCCTTCTGTTATCCCCCTCAACTCCATCGCTCAGTAAATGTGTACATGTTTATTACAAAAGGTAGCATCTTTTTCTTGGAAACAGGCTGAGATATGTCACACTTTGTTTTTTGTTTTGTTTGTTTGTTGTATCTTTACTGTTTATAATTGTTTGTGTTGGCTTTTTGTTAGTTTTGAAAACATTCTTACAAGCTGCTTGCATACACTAACTGTAAGTTTTGGGGCCCAAAAAGCTAATATGTGATTTAAACATCTCTTTAAATATCCAATATGAGAAACCAAGAACTAACAATAAAACCTAAGGAATAACATATGTGCTAGAAATATGTGTCTTGAATGAAAATATGAATGAAAATTACAAATAGGATCATATTTATTATCTAGTTTTGGCCAATAGTTCATCTTTTACTTGAGCAGGTTTACTTTAGAATTTCACTTTTCCTGAATAGCATCAGGCAAAAAACAACAGAAACAAGACAAAATGACAAATACAAAAAGAACAAGACAAGAAAACAAAGATGATGAGTTTGTACATATCTAAGAGCATATTTACCGGACTTTAGACAAGTGTAGCTGATTTGTACACCGCAGTAATTACTTTGTGTGCAGAATTTGGATAAAAAATGGAAATCTATGGAGGTTCACATGCCAATCTGCGTTTTTTTTTTTTTTGGTCAAGAAAGATAACATAAAACACTAAAAACTTACTTTTTAAAACGATGTTGTCATGATACCTGGTCTGGTAAACCATTCGGATGTATTAATTTATGTTACAATAACTCAAAAGAAATAATCAAGAGAGTGATTCAATTAAAACAACAAACCTAGGTTTAACTGGTGTCATGGGTTGGAAAGTCGGATAATAGTTGTTTGTTTACTCGAAAATTAATTACACGTATAGTCTCTGGTTTCTAGGTATTAATGTTTTTATCCCTATTATACAAATTACATAGTTAGGCTAAAACTTTACCTACATGCAGGGGTCTTAGAGCAAATGCGGAAGACGCGACCGCACTGGATCCATTTTCTTTAGGGGCCCTAATTTTAAAAAAAAAATTGTATATATTATATACATTAATTTATTTTACATCAAACACATATAATTTATATTCCAATTTTTTTAAATATATTTAACTCATTTACGAATTTTATAAAATCAAAAAGAAAAACTTGTTCATTAAACATTTGACCCAATAACTTATTACAATTTAAAATTTAGGTTAAAAACATATTAACTCACTTCATATTTTGTTACAAACTAATTATCACACACATACATAAGATCCCATTTTTAGCATTCGCACATGGCATCTAATTTCTCAGAGACGGCTCTGCCTACATGTAGTATGTTTAGTACGCGTAGTAAAGAGACATTAACTTTTTATATTAGGAGGATTTAAAACGACCAAACTATAACTTGATATATAAATATAAAAAATAAGCCTAAATATCTATGAGGTCTCACCCATAGGGTCTGTTTGTGTGAAAGAATGGAATAGACTAGTGAATAAATGGACGGGGGAGTTGAATGTACAAAGGAAAGAAATGAATTATTACTATTTCATTATCCTGTTTGGTTATCTCTGGGAATGAAATACAATTTATGGGACGAGTCGTGGTTCTAATCATTATTTGAATCATGGGTAGGGTCATGTGTCATGGCCCATGGGTCGAGTCATGGTTCGGACTGTCGGTCGGTTATTGTTTAGCTCATTGTTTGACATTGGATCATGTCATGGGGTACTTAATGGATTGGGTCGTGGTTTGGTTCATGCAATGGATTATAGTTCAGATTATGGTTTAGTTCATGGGTCGGGTTATTGTTTGAGTCATGGATTGGGTAATGGTTTGAGTTATGGTTCGGATCATGTTTTGGGTCATGGGCTTGGTATGGGTCGGGTCATAGTTTGAATCATTGTTCGTGTCATGGTTCAAGGCATGGGTCGAGTCAAGGTTCGGTTCGGGTCATTGGCCAGATCCTTCCTTCAAGAGAAGGAATGAAACAAAACACTCATATTTCAAAAAGAATAAAAATCATTAAAAGTGAATGAATCATATTCCTTATGTAATATTACAATCCATTCCTATATGGTAGCCAAACGCATTTCTTTTCATTTCAACATAATGACTCATTTCATTCCACAATTCATTTATGCATACTAAACAGAACCTTAGAGCTTAAGACATATTAACGGAGTGAGTGTGAGACTTGTCATATAGGCGTTACATCAACAACACTCATGCCAACACACACCAAGGAGGAGTCTTCATTTGAGTGAGATTCTAAAAAACAATTGCTCGTGACTCGTGAGCCTACTCAAACTCACCACTCCATTTCGTGATGTGAGGTGACAATAACATGCTCATGATCACTATATACATTTCAAGGTTTATTTTAATAAAAATATAGAGAAGCACGCACATACACACAAGCATGCATATATACAAGAAAAAGTAATAAAACAAATATATATGGTCCCAACTCCCCTCTTATTCTTCTACACTTAGCACACATTAGCACGATCGTTGTCTCTAGTGGTGTCCAAAATTGGTTTTAGTTCAGTTTAGCATTTACCTAAACTGATAACCAAGCAACGGCTATGGGCAGTTAGTTAACAGTCGGCTATGGTTGGTTTTCGAGTAATGTATTTTCGGTTTGTTTGCCCTTAGCCGTCTCCTCCCCTTACAACCACCCCATGTAACTTTAGGTAATATTTTTTGGTCAAACATCAACGGTTTTTCGACAAATTAACGAACACCCCTTGTATGTCTTTTGTAACACCATCACCAGCTAGCAATACCTAAAAAAACGACATCACCCGCTGCTGAGTTTTATTTAACGAAGAAAAAAAAAAGATATTGTGTTCTCGAAATGTATGATTTGAAGCTTTATGTTATATGCGGGCCATCCTCAAATATACTAAAAAGTATAACTAGATGTTGTAACCTAGTGCTATATCATGCAACTTGCAAAACTTAATATATATATATATATATATATATATATATATATATATATCAAGAAGTGAGGGCCTTTGTCGTACTCCAATAGAATTTTTTTTCTTTTTCAGCAAAAGAAACAATAGCTGGTAAGATATGACTTTATATCATATGTATTGAAGAAATACTAGCCACATTATATAAGTTTATTCTTCATGTATGTACATGTGGGTTGCATTTCGGCTTGCTTTCGTTTTTTTAAAAAAAAAATGAGAGCTTAAATCAACAAGGCGTAAGTTGCTATACATATACATTATATTGTAAATGGTGGTGATGATCTGGAAAAAAAATGTGATTAGTGTAGAGTGAGTCAGCCACTCAGCTGATGACTTGGCCATTGACACATATAGAGCTGGATCAACTTGTTGTATGCATCTAGCAATGAAGAACAGAAGCCAAATATTTTAATGAAAAGAAATGTGATGAGGTTTCATGTCAATCTACAATTTCTGTCATGATTATTGATCAAAAATAACACTAAAAACCCAATTTTGAATTCAGATTTTTCGTTTTAAGCATACAATAACATGAATACACATCCTCAAGACAGTGATCTGAATTACAACAAGCAGCCTGGGTCATCTAACCTTGAATCTTGTATCTTGTAGCTTGGAAAAACAGACCAGAATTATACAAGCGCATATTGATTCCACTGTTTGATGTATTGCCTGAAAGAAGGTATCAGATATGAAAAAACAAGAAAAACTTTTGTGTGAAATCGATCTCTTTATTTCACATTAGTCTGCTTGTAAACAAATACAGACTCAGCTTTTATAGCTGGTTATTCCACAACAACTTTTCAAAAACAGGAAATAACAAACTCAACAGATTACAACTAACAAAAGCTATTCTATTACAATGCTTAGTCTAACAATTCACCCTCCTAAGCTTGTAATTTCAATCAGCCCCAGCTTGTCTTTCATCTCTTCAAACTTTATCCTTGGCAAAGCTTTAGTTAGAATATCTGCCTTTTGTTCTTCTCCTCTTACATACTCGATTTTTATCTGCTCCTTTTCCACACTTTCTCTAATAAAATGATATCGAGTATCTATGTGCTTACTTCGACCATGAAACACTGGATTTTTTATCAGTGCAATTGCAGATTTATTATCAACCCTGATCTCCACCTGAGCCTCCTCTCTTCCTGTTAATTCTGACAACAAACCTCTTAGCCAGATGGCCTGACAAGCTGCAGACGAAGCCGCCATGAATTCTGCCTCACAGGAAGATAATGCTACAGTGGTCTGCTTCTGAGAATTCCAAGCAACTGGTCTATTTCCATAGAAAAATACCATCCCCGAGGTACTTTTACCATCATCCTTATCAGCTGAGAAACTACTGTCACTGTATCCATACAGCAGATCACCTCCTCCTCTTTTATAACACAAGCCCAATCTGGTAGTCCCTTTTACATACCTCAAGACCTGCTTTAAAGCTTGAACATGAGCCTGCTTAGGAGTCTGCATGAACCTACTCAAGTACCCAACTGAATAACTCAGATCAGGCCGAGTATTTACTAAATACCTTAGACATCCAATCCATTTTCGAAACTGAGTAGCATCAGCATCATCACCAATCTCATTCTTTGACAGTTTCAAACCAGGCTCCATTGGAAATCTTGTTGAATTACAGTCTCTCAGCCCTGCTTCATCCAGAATCTTCTTTGCATAACTTGTCTGTTGCAGCTTTATCCCTTGACTACTTTGAGTAACTTGAATTCCCAAGTAGTATGACAACAGCCCGAGATCAGTCATCTCAAATCTTTCCTCCATGCTCTTCTTTATTTCCTTAATTTTCTCAGTGCACCCTCCAGTGATCAACAAGTCATCCACATACACTCCAATTATCAATGTATCATCTTGTTTACCTTTCCTGTACACTGCAGGTTCATGCTTGCACTTCTCAAAACCCAAGCCTTTCAACACACCATCTAGCTTGGTGTTCCAGGCTCTTGGAGCCTGCTTGAGCCCATACAAGGCCTTTGTCAGCTTGTAGACCTTCTGCTCAGCTCCTTTTTTCACAAAACCCTCAGGCTGAGTAACATAAACAAGCTCCTTCAACTCACCATGAAGAAAAGCTGATTTTACATCCATGTGATGGACCCACCAGCCACTTTGAGCAGCCACAGCCAGAATTAACCTTACAGATTCTATCCTGGCTACCGGAGCAAAAACTTCTCCATAATCCACCCCATGTTTCTGCACATACCCTTTTGCAACTAATCTGGCCTTGTACTTGGTTATTTCCCCTGAAGCATCCCTCTTCACTTTGTATACCCACTTCAAACCAATTGGATTTATCCCAACTGGTTTTTCAGTTAATTGCCAGGTATCATTTCTTTCTATGGAGCTTATCTCAGCTTTCATGGCCTCTTCCCATTCCTTTACACCTTGGGCTTCTTTGTAACTGACTGGTTCTCCTTCTAGCAACAATAATTGAGCTTCATGTGTTCTTTCATAGAGGACATTTATGTCTGCTGTTCCTCTAACAGGAGTGTGATCATATCTATCTTCTAGAGCATTAGATGGATCTTGACTTCCATCTAAGTCCTCAGGCAACCTTGGCAACATAGGACCCCTGCCTTTTACTGATGATTCTGGACTGCTCCACTCCTGTTCTTCTTCACTAACACAGCCTGTTTCCTCCTCAATGTTCACCCTTCCTGAGTCACTTTGATCAAAATCGAACTCTTGTCTTCTGGCTTCATCCCTTCTGGACTCTGAATGGATTAAGAACTCAGTCCATTCAGGTCTTTGAAGCCCATCAGTTCTTTCCCAGTTCCATGCTTTTGACTCATCAAATTTTACATCCCTAGTCACATGGATCCTCTTTGAATCTGGGTCAAACATCCTATATGCCTTAGTGCTTGGTTGACAGCCCAAGTGAACCAGTTTCTTACTCCTATCATCGAGTTTTTTCAGATTCCCTCCCAGCACTTTCACATATCCAACACAGCCAAACACCCTTAAGTGATCCAGTCTTGGCTTTCTCCCTTTCATTCCTTCATAGGGGGTGATCTTCATTGATTTTGTTGGAGATCTGTTGAGGATATAGACAGCATGTCTTACTGCCTCTCCCCACAGATCTTGTGGAAGGTTCATAGCCTTTAATAAGCACCTAGTCATGCTCATTATGGTTCGGTTTCTCCTCTCAACCACTCCATTCTGCTGAGGAGAGTAGGGGGCTGTCAGTTGGTGTTGCATCCCTGACCCAGCACACAAATCCTTGAAGGCTTGTGAAGTAAATTCCCCACCATTGTCTGTTCTCAGGCCTTTTATCTTTCTACCATACTCAAGCTCAATAGACTCCTTGAACTCTTTGAATCTTTCGAACACTTCTGCTTTAGTTCGAATGAGAAAAACCCACATATACCTGCTGCTATCATCAACAATAAGCAGCATGTACCTGTTTCCTCCCTGAGTCTGAGGTTGAATGGGCCCACACACATCAGCATACACAAGGTCCAGGGATTGTTCAGCCCTGAACTGTGTTTCTTTTGGAAATGAGGCCCTGATCTGCTTTCCAGCCAGGCAGCAATCACAGACTTGTGAGGGGTGAGAGATCTTGGGGAGGCCTTGCACCAGTTCTTGAGTTGACAACCTTCTGATTGCATCAAAGTTTAGATGACCAAGCCTGGCATGCCACAGCCAGGCTGGATTTGCTTCTACATTTGCCATTAGGCAGATTGGAGAGGCCACTTTGAAAACAATCTTGTAGAGTCTATTTGAAGACCTTGGAACTTTCATTAGTAAGCTGCCACTTTCTTCGAATACCCACAGGTGGTCCTCTTTCATCCGTACTTCATAGCCTATCTCGGTGAGTTGCCCAAGGCTCACTATGTTGCTTTTTAGAGTAGGAATGTAGTACACATCAGACAAGACTTTCTGATCCTTTGTCTTACATTCCAGAATTATGTTTCCTTTGCCTTCAATCTTAACACAGGAGCCATCACCAAATCTTACCTTTCCAGTGACACTCCGGTCTAAATCAGCAAACAGGTCCATGTTTCCTGTCATGTGGTTGCTGGCCCCATTGTCCAGAAACCACATCCTCTGTTCTTCAGTCTCATACTTCTTTGGGAGTAGCCGCTCCTCATTCAAGAACACTGCCAGCGCCATCAGAAGTGCTGGTCCATCCTCCCTGGTCTCGGTCAGATTGGTCTCCTCCTTCTTTGGCTTGGTAGGGCACTCTGAGGCATAGTGGCCCATTGATTCGCATTTGAAGCATTTTATCTTGCTTCTGTCTTTGTTCTTTCTTGCATGATAGCTTGTAGAGGGCTGGTCCTGGGCCTTTCCTCTTCCTCCGGGGCCTCTGCCTCTGCCTCGACCCCTCGAGCCCTGTCTTCCAGCACCCCTTGAAGTTCCTTGGCTTGACTCTGGTTTTCTTTTGGCCTGCCATTCTTCATAACTCAGAAGAAGTTGGTCAGGCTTGGGACAAGGCTGTTTTCCCTTCATTCTGGTTCTTTCTTCGAAGGCTTTGAGTCTTCCGATTGCCTCTTGGAAGGACATCACATTCAGGTCGGCAAATTGTTCTATGGAAGCCACAATTGCCAAGAACCTGTCTGGGACTGATCCCAGAAGCTTTCTCACCAAGGTTTTGTCATCAATGGTGGATCCAAGGCTGTTTGCCTTGGATACCAGTTGAGTCAGCCTCCCTGCGAAGTCATCAATGTCTTCAGTGTCGTTCATCTTTATGGATTCCAGTTCGTATTGCAAGGTTTGCAACCTGGCTTCCCTTACACGATCGGCCCCCACGAATCTCACCTTCAAGGCATCCCAGATTTGTCTCGCAGACTGGTATTGTGCCACCTGCAAGATCAGGTCTTCTGGAATCGCCTGGTAGAGAAGAGCCACCGCCATGTCGTTCTTCTTTGCATCGACAGCCATACCGACTCCTGGTTCGAGTGCATCAAGAATTCCATGAACTTTGAAGACGGCCTTGAGCCGAATTGCCCAAATACTGTAGTTATTGACGTTTAGCATCGGACATTGGAGCGATGCCGTGCCGGATTCCTTTACCGTAACCATCGCGCCTGCGTTGCCACCTGCCGCCATATCGTTCTTCTTTGATACGTCGCGATTATCCTTCGATCCAGTCCGTCGGATCTGTTCTTCAATCAATCCCTTCACCTCGAATCCGTTCTGCTTCGATTTTAGGGTTTCGCAAGAGCTCGATTTGAATGAATCGAATCAACCGAGCTCTGATACCAATTGAAAGAAGGTATCAGATATGAAAAAACAAGAAAAACTTTTGTGTGAAATCGATCTCTTTATTTCACATTAGTCTGCTTGTAAACAAATACAGACTCAGCTTTTATAGCTGGTTATTCCACAACAACTTTTCAAAAACAGGAAATAACAAACTCAACAGATTACAACTAACAAAAGCTATTCTATTACAATGCTTAGTCTAACATTGCCCATTGGTGAGAATTTGTCTGAGTCACTTGAGAAATCAGTGGTTCGTGCCAGGTGGACGGTGGTGATATCATGAATGCTAGGTCTCCTCTTTTCCTTCCCATCTGAATGTTGCCTTGCATAGTACTTTTGAGCATGACTTGCTACTTGTGTTGGCGTTTTTGTCACAACAAAGTTGCGCGAAATGTTTCGCCAGTCTCCTTTGCCATGAACTTCAAGACCCATTAGGAATCGCCTTTTGCACATTTAATAAAAGTTAGTCTAATAACATTATAGCATGTTTGTTTTCTCTATTAATACAAATGGTTCACCTGTGCTCTTCTTCAGTCCAAGGTACACCTTTTCGCCTCTCATGGTCAAAGGATCTTAACCTGAAAAACCTATTCCTGAACGAACTGAGCCCATGATCATGATTGAATTCAGATCTAAGGTTCAAGTAGCCTGGAACTTCAACCAATCCTGCTTCTATATTATTGATGTCAGCTTTTAATTCCTCATATTGTTCTCTCACTTCATATTCTGATTTCCCGGTAACAAAGGCAGCTACATTTGACCATCTATCTGGCGTTTCTGTATCGAATATTGCTAGAGCAATTTCAAACCATTTGTTCTGTTCTTTCGTCCATTTTGATCTCTTGCTCACTTGCATCATATGATTTGAGCTTAAAACTTGCAAAGATAGAGATGCTGTTTCAAAAGCTGTTGTTTCATAGAAGAAGAAAACCATACAAATGCAAAGGAAAAGTTCAGAATCATTAATAGGAATAAGATCATTTGGATACCCTTTTTCTGGATTGATTAGAACATATTCAAGAATCTTGAAAATGGCCCATCAATTCAATTATCAAGAACATTGAAAAAATAGGACAGTGATGAATAGCGCTATTTAATCATTCAATTCAATCACAGAATTTGAAACTAATCTAATACCCAATTGAGAAACATGACTAAAAAATTAAAACAACACTTCTAAATTATTTTTTTATAAAAAACAGAAAGAAAAAACAGCGGGATCTATAACTAGGAAGTAAATCAGTTTTTTTCCAAGAAAGGAAGAGAGCTTTACCTCTTATAGAAGAATCAAGAATGGTTTGATGTGAATCGTGATTGTGATTTGTGAATGAACCCAAAATGATTGAAGCAGGAGGTTTCAAAGTTGTCAATGGAAGTGAGATTGTTTGCTATTTATACAGAAAGTGTTGGATGCTTTGTATGAATTGAACAATTTTTACTGTCACACTAAAGGTTTTTACTTTATGACATCAAACGCTTTTATAATTGCATTTAAAAGTTAGCAAGATTTGGCAAGACAGTGATTCATTTGCCTTTTCATGTCTTGTATTATTATTGCTCCTACCAAAACTTTTACAGAAAGAAAACTCTATAAAACTTCTTTAGTGAACATAGTGGCAAATATCTTTATAATTTTTGCAATAATAATAAGAGGACCTTTTTGCCATTCTGTCATGATTTCAACTTATACAATTTCACTTATATAATAACTTACATTATTTTATACACTACACGTCCACACTATTACTTTAACAAAAAACACAAGGTCAGCCTTGTATATATAATCAAAAACAAGTGTTTCAACCCCACTAAGTTTGTAAAGATTCTCAAATGTAAAACACTCTAAAAATATTAGTTACAAAGTTTAGTTGTTGCTTGCTAGCCTCTTTTGAAAGACTTTTTGAATTTATTTATTTATTTATGCAAGTGCTTTAATATTTTTGTTCCTTCAATTAAATATCATATGCCAAATGTAAAATTTTGTTTGAGACCCCCCGGAGATTGATTAAACCAACGTAGGTTAGTGTCATATTGGCTATAACATATAAATTAGTGTCGTATTTGGCGTGATATTCAGACATTAACGTTTACGTAAACGTGGAAAACAAAAGGGTATAAGTATTTAGTGTACCAACAACCAAATGACGAAACCCACTTCTTAGGGAGGTCTAAAGGCCAAAGCCCATGAGCAATTATTTGAGGCAGAGGTAGTGAAAGGCAAAAAGAAAGGGTCAAGTGGCAAGAACAACAGGTCTTAAAAGTTTCATTTACACTTCTTTACATTACCATTAATTAATGCATGCGATTTATATCAATGTCACACTTAGTGTCGGTAACATCTTAAAACGTCAAACAATATACGTCTGTTTAGTACGTCACTTATTCCCTGCTTTGTTGGAAATGTGGACCCCGATTATAATTATTCAAGAGTTTCAAAAGTATTTATAGATATTATATATCATCAAGAAGTTTTAACAAAAGCAGCGCCTGTAGCTCAGTGGATAGAGCGTCTGTTTCCTAAGCAGAAAGTCGTAGGTTCGACCCCTACCTTGCGCGCAATTATTCTTTTTTTTTTTCGTAAGTTATTGCTTAAAATATCTGTAAAAATTTAGAATTCAAATTTACATGTATGATGAAATTTTCATTAAATTCTTAACAATAAATGTTTACAAAACAAGGTATTGGTTTTAAGCTGGAGCTCCAACAGGCACACCAGAGTTGAGCCTAGATGACCCATAAAGCGTCTCTTCAAACCGGATGATCTCATTTTTGGACCCATAAGCTACTTGAGTCCGATCATCAAGGTTCACAATAACCTTATCTAACACGGACTGTGTCCCATCACTGCTATAACCGCCAGCATTCTCAATCAGCAGTCCCAATGGAGCCACCTCAAAAAGAAGCCTTAGCTTGGCTTTTGTTGTTGGTGATATCACATTTGTGAATACGCCCTTTTCTTTCACAATTATCTGCAAGAAATTCAACATTAGAACCAAAAAATGTAGACAGTCCAATATTGCAGCCTATTCGAGTTTTGGCCCCCTTGACTCCTATAAAAACAATCTTAAGCAACGAAATGAAGAGGTTGACCTGGTTAACGTCGGGCACCATTCCACCAGTGTACCGCAAAGTGTACTTCTCTTTTACGTAGTAATTGATCAGCTGCATATGATCAAATGAAAAAATATTTATAGAAAGTGCTAAAAGATACAATTCCAAGATTTATTGATGTGTTACAGTAAAAAAGTTTAAAAACCTTATCATAATCAGGATTGTCAAAAGTGGCTCTCAAATTTCCTGGGGAAAACATCTTCCCTTCTGAGATTTCAGTTGTTTCTTTCACATGTTGCCATTTCCCTGATGATCATCGAAATTGACAAATGTTTGTTGCTGTAAAATTATCATTAGTTTTTGAAAAACAAGTGATCTTTTTACCTTCATCAAGAAGAAGAAATTCATGGGTTCCAGGGACACCCTTGATAGCAATAACATAAGTGGTTCTAGGTCCATAAATTCCCATGGCTGCAGCCACCTGGTCCCTTCCTGTCACCCCGGTTAGCTTATCTCCCGGCCATACACCAAAGATGGTACCAACGGTGAAGTTGGTGTCAACAATGCTAGACCCGTCAAGGGGATCAAAAGCCACACTGAACCCACCTGTCAAGAAAAATAGTTCACCCATGTCTTGAAGCTCAAGAACTTCTTCAGATAGTAAAGTCTTAATCTATGAAAAGTTGCTAGATTGTAAAGTCTTAACCTTCGACCGGACCACCCATGTCTTGAAGCTCAGGAACTTCTTCAGAGCAAGCATATTTGCAGAAATGCGAGTGACTCAACGCCTGAGAAAGAATTTACAACAAATTATAACATGTTTGTAACTACAAGAAGAAAAAAGTATGCAAATTTGAAGCTAACATCAAACAAAAGCTTGTCGGCGAGCACATCGACTGCAAGCTGTTCATCACCAAACGAGTTGACACATGCGGTGCCACCACAAGATGCAGTCCGGACTTTAAATGAAATGGTCCTGATGGCTTCACTCATGCTTAATAACAATCTGATCAGACCTTTGTCTGGGGTTGCCTTTGATAGAAAGTCTTCCTACATTCGTATAGTTACAACACTAAATGATTCAATAGCTAGTCATATATACAATGACTACAACCGTTAATTAGTTAGTTATATATATACCAGACTTTCACCGATTTCGCATTTGGTTACGAATGAGGATTTTTGTGTCTTTGAAACCTTGAGGGATGATGATCTTGGCAAAGACTCTCCAAAAAACGAGCTTGTTTTTAAATTCTAACAAAAACAATTGATTAATACCGTACGTGTCAAAATCAGTCGGATATGATAACCCAAATACATCAAATTATTTCAAGATTTCTAAATTAAAATATAAAATTAAATGAAAAAAAGGAAGGAATAAACGATACATACCCTGGTGGCGAATGATGGAGATATACGCCGAGGAGAAGCAAACGAAGTTGTATTTTGAGAAGCAACACTTGGCAGGATTGTCCCACGTGCAAAGCACGCCATCCCTCCTGTTGTTTCCATTTTTATCTGATTCTTTGAGCTTCAAAGCTGAAGAAGAAGAAGAAGAAGAAGAAGAAGCAGGAGTGTGTTGTTTTGGATTTTGGAAGAATGGTTCTTCAAAAGATAAGCTGGCAACGATGGAATGACACGTGGCATGGATAGATATGTTGTTGATGGAAAAGTATGGGGTAGAGGTTTATTTGGCTCTCATATCCATGCGAGGTGATTTTATTCGGGTCAGTAAGTTACCGGGTTTTTTTTTCTTTTAGGAAATCATAAAATTGGTAAAAGGAGATTATTTGTTTAAATTTTAAAGCTATCATAAAATATAATCGTGTATCGTATATCATTTTTATTTTTAATGATTTAGCTTAAAGTCGAGTCAAATAAATAAATGATAAAGGACAAAAAATCTCAAAAACTATAGTTAGTGTTAGCCAATAATTCTATTGACATAATTATTGGTGTATATTTTGTTATATTGTTTATAGTAGCTTGATTGTATTTCCATAATTAGATAGAATTAGTTCCAATAATTACTCTCCTTTGTTTAGATATATTACGGTACATTTTGTAAAGGAAATCAAGAAAAGAGAGATTATGCATTCTCACAGTTAGTCAAGTCCAAATAGTTCCAACACTTGAAAATTGGTCGAAATTGATAAAAAGAATCTCGGAAAGAAAAACTCTTTCAAATTTGGCTCATTTAAAAACAAACCAAGTGGTTTGTTTGGTTTAAAAACAAAACTAAGCACGAGTAAAACTTAGATCGCTCAATTTGGTTTCTAAAAATATATAAATTATTTTATATATATAATATATATACAAAATACAATATTTTATGTATATAATATATATGACATATTAATAATAAATTTTTTTATTATAGATTGTTAAAACCTTATGTAAAATTAAAATATTTTAAGCCCTAATTATACAATTTATATTTTCATGTAACTTCTCCGTTGCTCACTCTTAGTGTCAATCATCGAAAACTTGCATCAATTTGTCCTCTTCTCTTTACAATCAAACTTCAATGTTTTCACCCAAACTCAAACGATTTGAAATCTCTGCACTTGTTCGTTGAATCTGTTCACCCTTTCCTCTTTACTTAGAAAATTTAAATTGTTGATTTGAGCAGAAACTTTTTAATTGTTGATAATTTAGGGGTTTTACTCAATTTAAGTTTTAACCAAGCCAACCATAGCAACTCACTTATTAAACAAACTAAGTTCAAGCATTCACATCTTGCTCGACTTTGTAAATTTGAACCGAATCAAGCTCTTCAAGCGAGCTTGTATTTGGTTTGATTTTGGCTTATAAAGAGCCCTAGTCAGTAGTCACTATGGTTGAAACTTAGAACAAGTGAGGTTTAAAAAATAATGTGAATGCTCAATTTATACTCTAATCATGTTTATCTACCACCGGTGATTAATTAAATATAGCATCGATCGACGATTATTACGTTTACTTTATATAATTTATTAGGGATACGATGTTTCATCATTGTGCTAAAAAGAGTTGCACTTTGAGTTTCTATGGCATGGACCGATTTGACTGAATCATGACTGATTCTATAAATTGTCACAACATATAACTTTTTTGTTTTATGTATCGAGTACAGCTGCAAAAAAAAAAAAAAAAAAATTGATGGACGTGGAGGACTGGTCAGTGGTCACTGTGGTCTGTCATCTGTGGGTATAAAAAATAAGGATTGGGCCCTTCTGTATTTCTTAAAAGGCCCGCCTTAGTACTATGGAAGCCCACTGCTTAGCCAAGGCCCTAGGCCCCTAGTATCGTTCGATTCTCTAGTCGCAATTTGTTGTTTTCTGCGTCGCAAGCACCAATGGTAACTCACAATCTATTTCGGTTTTGATATAGTTTCATACTGGTTTGTTTCGTATTGTTGGAATTCTCTAATAAGTTGATTTGTGAATTTTGTTCCAGATTGTGGATTGGGTTGGTTTGGAGTGTTTAATTTGATTATCATTCAGTATAGTTGTTAGGTCTAGCTATGAAGATTAGTATATCTGTGTTATAAGATTGATGATAGGTTGAGAGATTTAATTAACATTAATTTCTTAAAAGTTATCAAATTCTGCCATTCTTCTATGTGGTAATGAATTTTGCAAACTTGTACTGCATAATGTGACGGCAGTCTAATCCCGGGTTTATGGATTTATTTTTGGCTATCATGTTAAGAAATTTATGCGAAAGAAGTCAATAGCAAAGACTTGTGTGTGCTCTGAAAATATGAAATCACTAAAGAATCCTATAATTATTGTGTGTTTTCCCTTGCAATCATCTCTTTTGCTTATCAGAACTTTGAAAACTTCCGTCTTTAAAGCATGCCTTTTCGTTGGTTTTTCGAGATTCTCCTTGTGAACTTCAAAACTTTACAGAATTAACAATCTGAAACTAAACCCTTAAAAAGGACCTGCTAATGAAATCCTAAATGTGATTTGAAATCAAAATCCTCAAATTTGAATTGCATTTGATTAGGGCTTGGATGTTGCCCCATTTTTATGATGATTTTTTGCTATATGATATAGAATAATAGATTGGAATCTGCAATGTGACACTGTTGAGCATTGATGAAGCAATATATCCCTAAATCAGATGGAGAAAACATATTGAATATTATTGGCAATAAAAGGAACGGTTTTAAAATTTTAAGTTCCATTTTGATGAATTGTTGAAATACAAAACCAAAATATTAGCTTACATCTTCAATTACGTGTGTTATATTCCCTGAAAGATTCCATCTGATTTCAGGTAAAAGTGAAGCCTTTTGAAGTTTCTACTGAAGCAGAGCTTTCAAGTTTAATAGCTATAAGTCCATGGGATGGGCGTTAAAGTGAATAATATCGAGGATTGAATTTGGCCTGATCTACTATCAGACCCTGGTTTAGGTACAATGCTTATAACATCATCATAAATTTAACAGTTTTGATGTTACTTTTGTATCTTGATGTTTAATAGATTATTATCCGACTTTTGTTTTTGATGTTTAATAGATTATTATATCTCTCTTACTTTAGATCAACTAGTTGCTAAAGCTTTCACTAATTCCTGAGGTATTTGGGGTTCCATAGTTTAGCAATGAAGCTCAAGCAAAATTGCAAGGATTGATTAATGGGTTTGGTGATGGGGGTGCAATTCAAGTGAAGAATATAGAGAAAATAACTAATCATGACGTGAAAGTAGTGGAATATTTTCTAAAAACAAAATGTCAAGAAAACCCTGAGATAGCTAAGGTGTGTTTATATAAGCTATTATTCATATAATTTTCCTAGATTGCATAGATTTTTATATAATCTTATCTATGTACACCATCATATTGAAGTTTTATCAATGAAATAATCACAGGTTCTTGAATTTATCTATTTTGGCTGTACATCTGAATACATAAACAATCTTGCATATGGAATGATGCTGAAGAAGCAGTTAATTCTGTTATATTTACAGTCATGGATGATTTAATAAAGGCAATATATTCTATGGTGAAAGCTAATGCTCATATTCCTATGGTTTCTCGGACTCATGGACAAGTAAAATTGTTTTTCTTTGACTATGAATTAAAACCACAATTATCTTTTATTTGATAACATTTATATATTTGAACAATTAACACATTTAAATAATTGTTATTGACAGCCTCTCCCACAACTTTAGGAAAAGAAATGATAATATTTTCTGAGAATTTAAGCAGAGAAAGGAGAGATAATTCACAATTAGAGATATTGGGAAATTTTGCAGGTGCAGTTGGTAACTATAATGCACATATTGTGGCATATCCTGATGTAAATTGGCCGCATGTTGCAAATCTGTTTGTAAATTCTCTTGGATTTGCTTTAATCCATACGTGACTCAGGCATGTTTTTTTATTTAATTTTTGGGTTATATATGAATTGTCCTATTTCAAACATCTATGTTATGTTGATAACTGCTGACATAATATCAAGACCTATATTGATGATGCAGATTGAATTTCATGACTACATGGCTAAACTTTTTCATTCATTTAATAACATCTTGCTTGATTTTGATAAAGATATATGGGGCTATATATCTGTGGGTTACTTCATGCAGGTGTGCTTTCAATTTGTATTTTATGATAGTTTTTAATAGTAAATAATTATTGATAATTATATATATTAACACCGGTAATTTATACTCGTCGCCGCCTCAACAGCGCCGATCGTCCCCCGTCGACACCCTCTCCACCGCCGCCCTATACAGCGCCGCATCCACCGCCTCAATCGCTCCCCTTCATCAGCCCGAACCCTAGGGTCGTCACCTCCTTCGCTTGATGTCCTCTCTCCTTCCACGGTGATGGTGATAGCGGTGGTAGTTCGACGGTGATGGTGACAGCGGTGGTGGTACTTTGCTCGTCGCCTCAATCGAGCCATGGGACGGTGGGGTTGGGTGAACAAACACTGGGACGATGGGGTTAGGGTTGGGGGAAGAGCTTTTGAAAAAACTTGAAAAACAAACACCACCTAAATCTCTTCTTGCAGATGTTTTGGCCAACTCTTCTGCAAAAGAGTTTCGCAGACATGGTCCGCAGACTACAGACGTTTTCCCTCTGAAAAAAGAAACACCACCTAAGCTTTCATCATGTTCGTTTAAATTCACCGGCATTTTTAGACGCGGTTTAGATTTTTAGACGTTGTTTAGCTTTTTGGTTTTCAAACAAGGGTAATTAAAATAGATTTGATTTTTAGATGCGGTTTATATGAATTTTTAATTTTTAGACGCAGTTTTAATTTTTAATTTTTAGATGCGGCTTTATTTTTAATTTTTAGATGCGTTTTTATTTTTAATTTTTAGATGTGGTTTTGTTTTTTTATTTTTAATTATTGATTTTTAGACAGCTTTGTTTTTTGGTTTTTAGACGCGATTTAGTTGGTTTTTTTTTAATAATTTGGTTATATGATTAACAGGGTTTGTACGAGTAATTTGAGAGTTTTTTTTTATTTCTTAATATTGATACTTGCTTCGTAAATTTATGTTTTGTTTTTTTTAATAATTTGGAAATTTTCATTGCCTTACAAATTGTATTTTTATTAATTAAACAAAGTTTTTTTTTTTTGGGTTTCAAACGAATAGTAGAGTGATGAAGTTATAACATTAAAATACCCAGCTACCGAATGAGTATAAAACTAGTTACTACTGGATCTTGACATTGTAAGCTGTGTAGGTAACAAAGGACAGTGAAATTGGGTCCATCAACAATGCCTCACAAAGTCAATCCCATAGATTTTGAAAACAGTGAAGCAATCTTGGGGTAGGTAACGCAATTTTAGACCAATTAAGCATGGAATTGCCTATTTCGGGTTGGCAGCTATTGCTAACATTTACTCATTTAAATTATAAAGAGTAAATTACGGTTTTGGCCCCTATGGTTTAAGTGTTTAACTATTTCGGTCCAAAATAGAATCTTTTATCAATTCAACCCCTGTGGTTTGGATAACTATCGGTTTTTGCCCCTCAAACTTAATTATTACAACGGTTTTGGCCCAAAATCTAACTATGATTGGGGGCCAAAAACGTAAGTTTGTCTAAACCGTAGGGTCTGAATTGATAGAAGATTCTATTTTGGGCCAAAATAGTTAAAACACTTAAACCACAGGGGCCAAAACCGTAATTTACTCAATTATAGATATACAAACCTAAAGCTTATGCCTTAATTGCTACAAGAATTATAGGACTTGACTGACTCAATGGTTCTGAGAAACATTGGTGTGGGTTTGGGCTACTCACTTCTGGCTTAAAAGAGTGCACTAGTAGGAAAATTGGGTAGCTTCAGGTACATTTATTTGTCCAAATATTGTCTGCATTTCTACCTATATAAACCCACAATGAATTGTGTCTCTTAATTTTTTGGCACACCTTAAATTGTGTGGTGGGTCAAAATTTCAAATATGACTTGAATATCTTTGTTGAAAAAGAAAATGGGTAGGTTGACTGATAACAGTAAGCTTGTGTGAACTTCGTGTGTGTTAGGTCAATAAAGCTGTGTGAAACAAAGACTTTGACAACTCATTGGAGGTTCTAGCCAAACCAATACAGACGTTATGAATCTTGCCTATTATTATGAGAATGGTTACATTACCTATAAAAATCTTTCTCAATAATGGAAAAATAGAATAAACTTATGAATGAACAGCATCAGCACCTATTCTTATTTAATTTTTTAATTTTTGAAAATATGGGTAATGAGAAGATATGGTGTTGATGAGCCGTATGAGAAACTGAAGGACTTACTAGATGAAGAGCAATTACCAGGAAGGGCATTACCATATTCATTAACGGATTAAAAACAGCAGTGGAAGCTAAAATTGAGCTTTTGAAGTTAGCCCCACATACCATGTTGGAGTTGCGGCTCAATCGGTGGAGGATGCATGTATTAGAATCAATGAACGTGTTTTAGTTAGGGGTGTTTACGGTCCGGTTTTTACGGTTTTTGAGTGAAACCATAAATCAAATCATTAATAACGGTTTTGAACAATGAAAACCAATACCGAACTATTAAAAATAAAAACCGAACCGTTGTCAACGGTTTGGTTTATGGTTTCGGCATTTTAGGTTTATGTTTTTTGACCCGTTCAAAATAAAATTCGAATTGTTTTACGATTGGAGATGAACTATTAACATTGTGAGTCTAAATCTTTTTTATTTTATTTTTTTTAGGGGCAAACGACGCCTAAATCATCAAACATATCTATCTTTTTAATATGTGTGTGTCTATATATATATATATATATATATATATATATGGATTATATAATGTGAAAACACAAGCTTAGAGAAAACCTTTAAACCTCCTTCATTTGGAATCTTGAAAATAAATATGTGATCCACATTAAAGTTGATTAAAAAATTGGGTTTTAAATAAACAAATCAATTTTAATGTAGTTTAATGAGGATTGTAGAACACATTTATTTTCAAGTTTTATTTGAATGATCCACATAGTATTTAAGGGTTTTTTTCTCTATAAGATTAGGTATTCGTAGAATGCATTCCCTATATATATATATATATATATCACACACGGTCTGGTCCGGTTTGGTTTTTTAACGTACGGTTTTTCATGAAAACCGTAAACCAAACTGTAAAATACGGTTTCAAACTTGAAATCGACCAACCAAATGTTTTGGAAAAAAACCAACTGCAAACCAAACTCATGACTGGTTTGGACGGTTTCGCGGTTTGAAACCGAACCGTGAACACAACAAGACTTTGACTTGAGTTCTTCACAAGATTTGTACCGAGTTTGTGGTATATAAAAGCTTCTTGTGTACTGTCGCACCCCGCCGGTAGGGGTAAGACGAAAGATTGGTAAAACACTTAATTAAGTAGGACTAAGATAACTTCATCATTAATTAGTACACAACAGTCTTAGTAATTGAGTCTTAGTAATTGTCTTAAAACCATAAGCGGGCATGAACAACCCAATATCATAATGTCTGTAATCATAACAAAACAGATGAAGTTTAAATCTAGTTTCTAGGCAACGAAAATAATAAAGCAAGTCTCCAAGATAGACTCTAAAGTGTTAGGCATCAAAAGCTTCCCGTCCACCTCTCCTTCTTAGTTTAACGTCCTGAAATACATGCTTAAAAGAGTTTGGGTCAGCATAAAGCTGGTGAGCTCGAGCAGTTAAAAACATTTAATAAGTAAACAGTTTGTATTCTTTGTAATAAACAAAGATAACAATAGTTTGTTCGTTCGTGTACAATGTTCAAGTCGCACAGCCAATCCTGCACCACCCATATGATCTCGCAACAAGACCATATGTCGGCGTTCCGTCCCTGCGTAGTTCATTTCCCATTAATGAACTAATAAAAATAGTTACTAATTATGCCACAACGATTTGCCAATCTCAGTGGGGAGACCACTGTGTGTGAGGGTTTCTCAGATAGCGCTACCCATAATACTAATGGCCCCAACTAGGGTTAATGGTGTGATCTAAAGAAGGGACAACAATATGGAAAGTAACAAGTCTCAAACATTAGTACACATAAAAAATTTTAGTAGCATGTATTTCATCCCAAAACATAGTAAAGAAGGGAAAGGTTTGCACGAAAACTCACCGAGGTTACGGTTTGCAAACAATGTTGTGAGTTGAGTGTTCCACGTGGTTGCCTTTACGAGATAGGTGTATACCTATGTTTGAATGTGTTGCTAAGATTAGACCTAATTGCTAGTATCATTGTGCTCTATGCATAGTGTCATACTTTACTCAGGCCCCAATTTAGATGTTTTGTAAGTTATAACGTTTATGTAGCATCTTGTATGTATGTAATCAGATTTTTAACATGGTTATTGTATACAAATACTAATATTCAGATCAAAAATATCCTTAGTTTACATTTATATAAAAACTCGTTTTTACGCATTTCGCGTGTCGGTTACGTACGTAGTTTTGCGTTTAAAGAATCTTTTGTATTCCCTAGCATTCCAAATCTTTTTATAACATTATTTTATATATTTTTATTTGTATATATTCTGTAATAATTCAAAAATAAGTTATAGTCCAAGACTATGTCATTTAACAATTTAAAGACGTCGTTTCGTAACTAGTTTTGCATAAAATACGTCGGTAGTCATTTTAATCACCATAACTAATCAAAATATGATATAATACATTATTTATCATAAATAAACTTATAAAATTTCCAGAATTTAAATATGCATAAAAATAAACCGTTTTAGTAGTTTTTAATACGTCGGTTCGATAATACAACGATTTTAAGCTTAAACCATGTTAGGGATGTCTTATAAAACATCTTTAAATTATTTTTAACATCATTTAAGATGTTTTTAAGTTCTGGAACGTTTGGGGTCATGCATGTATTGTTTATGTCGGTTTTGAGATTTTAACGCGTTATGTCCGGTTTTAACGTATAAGGTGTTGCATGCATTAAGTTACTTTTTATTTTAGATCCTTTTACACATTTTGAGTTATATTACAGGTTTTTAATATTTCCCAAGTGTTTATGGTTTTAAAACAAGTGTAACATATATATGAGAAAGTTAGGCAAACTTAGTCGAATATATACCGTTCTTTGTGTGACTTTGTAACGATCGATGTTCAAGCAAATGTAACAAGGGAGCTGCTGTATCTAGAGGTTTAGTGGGCTGTAGAAATGATCAAAAATGATTATATTGGCTTTAGAAAGAATGAAGATGCAAAGGTGAAGGTTTTAGTGCTTAAAACCCAAGTTTGGGCACACGCAACCTTCATGCATGTGTGTTCTTCGACTAAGCTTCTATACCAACGACTTTTGTTAGTTAAAACGTGTATTTTCCTCTATTCAAAACAGGTTTTAGTCGTGGTTAACTAGAAGCAGAGATAAAGATACATGGATGCTTGGTTTTGGACTAAAAAACTCATCTTTTTGTATATGCAACCTTGTTGCATGTAAGAGTTTAGACCCAAGCATCAAAACCACGAAATTTTGGATGTTACATCAAGTTTATTTTCTGATTAAAATCTGGTCTTGATCATGGATTAGAAAACGTAGAAGTTAAGGTGTAAAAACGCGAAGAAAAGTGGGTTTTAGACATAAACCGATTGTGTACTTACCTTGAGCTCGTGTGAGTTGTTCCAAGCCTTGATCCTTGACTTCTTGGATGCTTGAAGTGAATGAGAATGAAGGGATTAGGGGCTGATCTTGGCTGGAACCATGGGTAAATTAAAAGAAAAGTGGAGAGAGAATTTTGGGAAATTGGTTTGTGATATGTGTTTGTAGATGGAAGAAAGAGGAATGGAGAGAGAGAGAGAGAGAGGGGGGGGGGGGTACGTATGTGAGTGGGGAAGAGAGTAAAAGGTTGTGTGTTGGGATGGTGAAGATGATTGTGTATGGATTTATCAAGATTTTATAAAATCTTGCAAATCTCCAAATGTTCTCATGCAAGCTTCCCATGTGACATGTGTTTCAACATAGTAGCACTTGTCATAATGAGGTTTATTATGGGTAAAAATTGGTATAAACCGGGTATTATGGTGGTTAAATCTTGTACCAGGTAATTTTATTTATATGCGATTTTTAATCTAAAATTATTAAAATAATAAAACTTACTAATTAATTAAATTTTAGTTAATATTATTATCTTTAAATAATATTCGGTTCATTGTGTCGGTTTTATCCGGGTAAAACACAGATATAATCTGTTGTCTGAAGTTTTACCGATTAACTCCAAAATTTACAGCTTTTCTCTTTAACTCAACGTTTGTATGAGGATATATTTTTATCTACAAATATGTTTGTGTATTTTAATTTATTATTCTTTTGTACGTTTTTATATAGATTTTTAATTATTCCTCGTGTTTTGATTAATAAAGTTTAAATTTGTTGTGAAGGAGTTTTGATACAAAAATTATTTAAATTGTATTTGACAAATATCGATTTCAAATTATAAAGGTTTTTGGGCCGAGTAAAGTTGATCTATCTTAATGTCTAATGTAGGATCGTAACTTGTTCATGTTTGGGTTAAAACCCAATGTGCGTAGTAACGCGTTTTGTTATTCGATCCACATAATATTTAGTGAACTCCTAACTTGACATGTAACTTAATGAAATATTTTAGACGATTAAATAAAATAAGAAAAGTTCAAATTTGACCTGAATTTTCGAGGTTGTTACATGTACCCTTTAAGTTGCTCTTTTATGTGGTGGGTAAAATAGGTCTTATTTGTTGAAAATTTGAGTTATTTGATTAATTATCAAATTAAATTTGAATTAAAATCAAGACTTTTCAAATTACTCAAGACTTTTCATATTTCATGTGTTGATTATATGTATTAATTTAAGACTTTTGGAATCCTAATCTTGTAGTATAAATACAAGACAATTGGTGTCTTGTTTGGTTGGCAACTTGATGATTTCAAGAATGCTACATGCAATCTACCACATAGTTTGAAGAATTTCTAGTTTTCTCAACTCTTCAAGTTCTTGTTTAAGATATATTTTCGAGTGCTAGGTTAATCCCGACAGTACACATACTGTTTCGGTTGTTGTACCCTAGGAGACAGACGCGTTCGTCTTGAGAAGAGGCGCGAAATCTGTTTTAAGGGAAGCGTATTGAATACGTGCCTCAACCACAATTATCAACACGTTTAATCATGTCGCAGTGAAGAATAAGTGAAAGACACACCGGGAGGAAAACATTGTCAAGATGCTTGATTGAAGACTCGATATTAATTATTCTCTACTCAATGAAGCTATTTGGAGTACCCAACGAAGACATGGATCAAAACAAGTTTGTTATATAAATTAGTAATTTATATTCTATAATTTTAGTCTTGTAATCGGTATTGTACTAGATTATTTCTTACAAATAACGAGAGTCTCGTTATTATTTATATTTTATTTTTGAGTTATAATAAAAACGTGAACCCATCTCCTACATTATTTTCCTTTCTTTTTTTTTCTTTCGGAATCTTGACGATAAAATATATTCACACACACAAAAAAAAAAAAGAAAAAAATTTATCTAGTGCGCATGATGTTGGTCACTAAGGTGATGCTTCCTTCCTTTTTTTTTTAAGTATTATATATCTAAGCTATAAAAAGTAACACTGTAGGTGACTCATAGAATGATCATTGTATGTCCACACCCAGTGACTTTCTTTCTTTTTTTTTTTTTTAATTTTTATTGACATTTTCTCTAATTTTGTAAACTTTCTCGATTCCTTTAGTAATTAAAAGTAAAAGAATATGGAATTTTGTTGAATATATGGACATCAGTTGGCATGCAATGATCCGGAGAATTGCCTCAACTGATAAAAGCCTACCTTCCCAAAGTGGAGGTCTTGGGATCAAACCTTGTTGGGTGCAATTTGATGGATATCCAGGTGAAGGAACGAATCAGGGCTTTAATCCCGGATTCGAACCTAATGGGGGGCGAGGGTTTACGGATTCCATCCGGTTCCCGTGCATCTGGGGGCACACGTGTCTCAAGGTCGGAGATCGAGAAAACGATCTTAGCTATCAATCGCCAGGAAAACTGAAGGTAGTACGACGAGACAGTTTAGCTGCCGTTCAAAAAAAAAGTTCTCATGCAATGGCGGTCAAATATATTCATAATGAGAGAAACAGTTGTCATTATGATGATGAATGAAATTCTATGTAATGAACCTACAAAATACTATTAAACCCAGACCAAGACTTGGAGAGATCAAGTCAAACTAAAATTAATATTCCAGTGTGTCCATACGTTACTCCAGTCCCCATCAGGTTGCATGACAACTTGACAATAATTATTTTCCACCAACAGTGCATGCAATGATGTTCATATAAACCGTGGGAACCTTTATTCTTGTAAATAATTGTGTCAAAAATAACATAGAATTCTGTTCATGGCTTACCTTGTATTTTTCTTCCATGCAATAGTATTATTCTTATGCCCTGTAACATTTGCCAAAAACCATACCGATCATCTTGCACTTATGGCCATCAAATCGACCATAAATCTTCACCCACAAAATATTCTTGACTCATGGAACACCTCCCTCCATTTCTGCCAATGGGAAGGTGTTACATGTGGTCATAGGCATCCTAGAGTC
The DNA here is from genome assembly GCA_009363875.1 of Mikania micrantha. Lineage (NCBI taxonomy): Eukaryota > Viridiplantae > Streptophyta > Magnoliopsida > Asterales > Asteraceae > Mikania > Mikania micrantha. The sequence continues at coordinate 33,745 of SZYD01000626.1, forward strand.
ACCAAACTGAACCTTGGATCTAGAGGTTTAGTTGGTTCCTTGTCGTCTCATATTGGGAACTTGAGTTTTCTCAGAGTAATAAGGCTTGAGAATAACTCCTTTAAAGGTGCAATACCCGCCTCAGTTAGGTAATTTATTTAGGTTACAGAAGTTAATTCTCACAAGTAATTCTTTTGAAGGTGAAGTTCCAGCCAGTTTATCAAACTGCACTAGACTTCTTGATCTTAGGTTGGCTGACAATAAACTAGCTGGTAAACTCCCACAACAACTTAGTTCTCTGGTGAACCTCATGGTCATATCCTTTGATACTAATGATTTCACAGGAGGGATACCACCATTCTTGGCAAATCTCTCTTCTCTTGAAACCATTTCGGCTGCAGACAATCATCTTGGTGGAAGCATTCCACATGCTTTAGGTCAATTGCCCAACTTGCAGCAAATTGGTTTTGGAATTAACCAACTCTACGGTATGATTCCTCCATCCTTGTACAATTTAACATCCTTAACAGTTCTGAGTTTCACAGACAATCAAATTGGTGGAGATCTACCAAAAGATATAGGGCTGCAGCTACCTAATCTTGAGTTTTTCCAGATAGCAGGAAACAAATTTACAGGAACCATTCCGTTCTCATTTTCTAACTGTTCAAACTTGATAGATCTTAGCTTGTCTGAAAATGGTTTCACTGGGAAAATTAACATAAATTTCAGTCAAATGCGAAATATTTGGCTTCTTGGGCTATATGGAAACCATTTAGGAAGTTCACAACCAAATGAGATGAACTTTATTAATTCCATGGTCAATTGTAGCAGCCTTGAATTATTGCTTGTTCATGATAACAAATTAAGAGGAGTTCTTCCTAGTTCCATAGGCAATCTCTCATCCCAACTCACAACTCTATCTTTTGCAGCAAACTTCATATATGGGACCTTGCCTTCTGGGGTTGGGAATCTTGAGAAGTTGGAGCGCTTATCGATTGGATTTAATCAGTTCACAGGCATAATTCCTTGTGAACTTGGTAATCTGCGAAACCTAAGACTTTTGTACCTAGATTACAACAGCTTCACGGGAAACTTTCCAGATATTTTAGGAAATATGTCATGGTTAGATGGATTGAGTTTGTCACATAATAGATTAGAAGGAAAAATACCACCAAGTCTTGGTAACTGCAGGAGATTGTCATCTTTGGACCTTTCTGAAAACAATTTTACTGGCCCAATACCCTTAGAGCTTTTTCAGTTATCATCCCTGTCTTCGGTTCTAGATCTTTCTCATAATCATTTAGTTGGACCACTTCCCCAAGACATAGGAAATCTCAAAGGCTTGATGACACTTGATTTGTCTCAGAATAATTTGTTTGGTTCAATCCCGTATGCCATTGCAAGCTGCACAAGCCTTGAGAACCTATATATGAAAGCCAATTCTTTTCAAGGTCCAATACCTCCCACAATGAGTGCCTTAAAAGGTATCAGAAACCTTGATCTTTCTAGTAACAATCTTTCTGGACTGATTCCAAAATTCTTGGAACAATTAAACCTGTCTTCGTTGAATTTGTCATTCAACAGTCTTGAGGGGGAGGTACCTGTGAGAGGTATTTTCAAGAATACAAGTGCATTTGCAATTGTTGGGAACAGTAGACTATGTGGAGGCCTTCCTGAACTTGGCCTACCCAAGTGTGCCGTGTCAGCAAGATCAAAAAAAGGTTCACATATGTCACGTGCTATTTTAATTATCATCCCTGTTTGCTTGTTCCTAGCAATAGCAATGGTGCTGTCTTTGTTGTTTTGTTGGAAAAAAAAAGCGACAAACACTGCCAACAAGTGCTTCATTCATCCAACCATTTTCAAGGATTTCTTATGGAAGCATTCTCAAAGCCACAAATGAGTTCTCCCAGCAGAACCTGATTGGAAGTGGAACTTTTAGTGAAGTTTATAAGGGCGTGATTGAATCAGATGGTGCATTGGTTGCAATTAAGGTTCTAAAGCTTGGAAATCAAGGAGCTTTGAAGAGTTTCACGAGAGAGTGTGAAGCTTTGAAAAACATAAGGCACCGTAATCTTGTAAAAATCATTACTTCTTGCTCATCTGTTGATTTTCAAGGTAATGATTTCAAAGCTCTTATTTATGAGTTCATGCCAAATGGGAGTCTTGAAAAGTGGCTACATCCCAGTTCAGAGCAAGAAACTGAGATTGAAGAAGGTCCATGAATATTAACCCTTCGCGAAAGAGTAACAATTGCAACAGATGTGGCTCATGCCATTCACTACCTCCACCAAGAGTGTGAGGTACCCATAATTCACTGTGATCTGAAGCCAAGCAACATTTTACTGGACAGTGACATGGTAGCTCACATTGGTGATTTTGGGCTTGCAAAGTTTCTTCCATTGAGACCACACCAAAGCAGCTCAATTGGAATAAGAGGCACAGCTGGATATGCAGCTCCAGGTATCTGTAAATAGAACTTTAGAGCCATATTTGTTCTGTTTTGATAAAGCTAATTTCATACAATTTATTTGCAGAGTATGGTGTTGGAAATGAGATGACAAAAGAAGGGGATATCTACAGTTTTGGGATTTTGTTGTTAGAGATGATGACTGGAAAGAGACCAACAGATCAGAATTTCCAAGAAGGATTGAACCTCCACGGCTACGTGCAGATGGCGTTGCCTGATCGTCTCATGGAAATCATTGAACCGGCGCTGTTGTCTAGCCATGAGGAACATATGAAAGCCGCACATAGGAACCATGGTTACAGTAGGGATGAAGAGAGCATGATTTCATTTGCAAGAATTGGGTTGGCGTGCTCCATGGAATCTCCCAGAGAGAGGATGGATACAAGCAACATGGTCCATGAGCTGCACCACATCAAAGAAATCCTTCAGAATAATTAAAAGGCTTCAATAGCATATTACATCAAGGAGTGGTGGTGTACTTGGCTAGCACATTAGATTCTGGTTTTTATCCAAATATAAATTGAGGTCTAGAGTTCGGGCTAGCACTTACATTCTTGTCTCATAGCTATTTGTGTTATCCTGAGGTCGAGAGTTTTCGCCCTATTTTGTTTTTCTAGTAACTTTTGTCATAGATTCTTGTTTTCATCCAAATATAAACTTCATTTTCTTTTTTCTAAATTATATGCTCAATTAGTTACTATTTTGACTCAAAGAGACATTAATGATCACGTAAGCAAAGGCCTATGCAGTAGGAGTTGCTTTGCCAGTTTGAGGTAAAGAGGAGTGTTGTGCCTGAGTTTTATGAAAATCCGCCTCATTCTTGATAAGTTGGTTCGTTTTCCTGCTTTTGCTCGTCTTCTAAACGTAACAGATTTTGTCTGTCTTGATACTTCTATCAGGTAACAGAATTTTCATATTACAACTCATATTTGTGACATAACAGTTGTAGTGATATAAACTAGACTTTCTTTGTAGAAATTGGTGATTGTAAGTTGTAGCTTTTAAGTTTCAGAAGAATAAAATTTAACCTTTAATATGAAACGCGACATTTAGTGAACATTCTCACCAGCAAAGTTAGTCTTTTACAACCATTCTCACCAGCAAAGTAACAAACAACTTTTATATCCTAATACGTTTCTTTATCAAGCTAAGGCTCAGTAAAAATGAGTTTCTCTAAAACGAATCTTTTGCAAGAATAATGTTTTCAAATTCAAAAATAAAAAAAATGGTTTAACTATTAAGAAGAAATGACATGCTTTGAAATGAACAAACCAACCTTTGTCACATTTTGAGCTAAATCTCTTATCCAGATGAATACAAGAACAAACAATTGACTAAAGATATGACTCTGATTACATGCTGATTCAATTATGAATCTAGAATTTTTTAGACCAATAAGCATGATGTGAACTTGAGTATCTTTGTATGTATATAATAAACTCTAAACAAACTGAACTACTCTCTCTCTCTTTCTGACATTGCTTTCATCTCCTTGTCCACCTCTCTTTCCAGTTCCAACACTTTCAGTTTTAGTTCATCTGTTATTTTTGTACATTCTCAAATGATGGCACTAGCCCTGCATTCTCAAATTTGACTGAAAGTAATTCAGTTTTCAGTTTATGAATTAAATTGTTCTGATCAGACTTGTCTATAATCAAAGCTTCCATGTCCCCACTCACTTTAGCAAGCAACTCAGATGTCTCCTTTATTTCATCTTTTAACTTATCAGTAATACCATTCCAGATCTTCTCTTTCTTCTGATGCGTGCTTTTCAGTCGTGAAATTTCATTCACGTACTGGGTCATCTTCGTTTTCATTTCCGTGATTTCAGCATCATACTTTGATTGATTATCTATTTTCTCTGCCAAAAGTCTAGTCATGTGCCCATCAATCGTCTCAGCAAACAGTTTTGATGCCTGTAACTCTATTTCCATTGCTCTAATTTCCCGTTTAGACGCAGACATGTATGCCCCAATATCTCTTATATTTTCTTCAATCTCCTGCTTTAACTCACCATTTTCGTCTGTCACAGTTTGAAGTTTTTGTTTCAAACTTGCCACCTCTTCTTCCAAATTGAAAATCTTTTCAAGTAAAACACCATTGCTTTCTTCTACCTTCGTGGCATCATCATTGTCTGGTGGTACTGGTTGCTCATTGACAGATGACATGGAAGATTCTGAACCACAATCAGTGGTTTCTTCAACATTCAAGGCATTGTCAATTTCTGGTGGTACTGAAATCTTGTTAACAGATGACATGGAAGATTCCGAACCTGAATCTTTTGTTCCTTCTACATTCAAGGCATCAGCATTGGCTGGTGGTGCTGGAGTCTTGATGACAGATGACATGGAAGATTCCGAACCTGAATCTTTTGTTCCTTCTACATTCAAGGCATCAGCATTGGCTGGTGGTACTGGAGTCTTGATTACAGATGGCATGGAAGATTCTAAACCCATATCTTTGGTGTCTTCTATGTTCAAAACATCACTATTGACGGGTGGAACAGGAGGCTCATTGACATATGACATGGAAGTTTCTGAACCTGAAGCTTTTATTCCTTCTACCTTCAAGGCGTCATCACTTACTGGTGGAAGTTCAAGCTTGTTGACAGATGACTCAAAAGCTTCCGAACCAGAATCTTTGGTTTCTTCTACCTTTAAGGCGTCATCATTGACATGTGATACTGGAGGCTTGTTGAGAGTTGACGTGAAAGATTCTGAACCAGAATCTGTACCACCGCGACCAGGGTCCTTGGTTTCTTTTTCCTTCAAAGCATCATCATTGACTGGTGGTACGAGAGGCTTGTTGACAGATGACATGGAAGATTCTGAACCAGAATCTGAACCAACACCACCAGGGTCCTTACTTTCTTTTACCTTCAAAGCATCATCATTGGCAGGTGGCACTGGAGGCTTGTTGACAGATGACATGGAACCATCTGAACCAGAATCTTTGGTTTCTTCTACCTTCAAGGCATCATCACTGACTGGTGGCGCTGCACGCTTGTTGACAGATGACATGGAAGTTTCTGAACCCGAATGTGATGAACTTTCAACTTTAGAAAGATAAAAACCACCGCCACCCGGTTGCCAAAGTACATCAAAACCAGTAGCTCTACTAAATTTAGGAGCAAGCGTCTGAGTGACTTGAGGCGAGGAGCTTGAATCAGAAGACTGAAGCTGCTGCTTTTGTATCACATATTGACAGCTCTTGCTGACACTTTCAATCAAGTCACCACATTCATCAGCCAATGAGTTATGCAACTGTGATAACTCCCTTATATGTGATTTCATGGAAGACTTCTTCTTCTTATAACTATCGGCTGTCATGTCAAAGAAATTTTCATCTTGATCAATCGCCTCAACGATTTCATCAACATACTGCTGGAACACTAGTTTTACATATATTTTGATCTCAATTAATGTATCTAAATATTTATTTTATAAGATTAAAGAAAACATGGTTATAAGGATCTCACCTACAACATTTTCTGCAACACGATCAGAAAGTTCACTAAGCTGATTATCATCTGGTAGAGAGGGTGGTTCTGATTCGTCCCCTTCCATTGAAAGAAGACCAACTGCCCTGCAATGCTTGAATGTTATGCATATGCTAATAACCACACTAATAAAGGACAGACATCCATTAATTGACCCATGAAATAACTACAATCCCTTGAGTATGACATTGACAAACCTAATTTCAAGATCTTAATCAACACAACACATACTAATACACCAATGAAACAAAAACCATGAACCAGATAATTTCAATCAAATGCACAATAGATCAGTTCTAATCATAATTAACATGAATGATTAAGAATCGTAAAACCCTCGTTCTATATCTTAACATAATTGTCATTATTCATATCTTAACAATCATCTGACCAAATCTTATCAAAAATAGAATCACAGATGATAAAGAATATATCAGGAATTGATCGGACCTATGAAATCAGTAGCGATCATAATAAAATACGAAAACCCTAAATGAAGCAAATGCCATGGATCAGAACGATTCAATCATCTGAACTACGTATTTTTACAGGAAACTAATCTTGAATGTTAACATAAAATATCACGAATTAGCACAAGATCCTTCACAGCAATCCAAGAAACGATCAATTGAACGAAATTGAGAGTGGGATTCGACTAACCTTTCACGAAAATTGATACTAATTCAAAAGAATTGATCGAAGCTTCTTTCAAAAATCTGGAAGCTGAAGTTGTTAAGAGTGTTACCCGCCCTTTGGCCTCTTGAACATATAAGAGAATGAACGTTGGAGGGGTATTTTTGGTAATTTAAAGTGATGGTCATTTTGGGTTTTCTGTTGCGGTTTTCAGAATTTCAGTTGATGACTTGGGATATTTCGCCTTATGTTTTAACTTATAACCAATTTAAATACTACTATATATAATACGTATAGGAAGGACATAATAATTTTTTACTAAAAACTCTTAAAATTAACAGTTTTACAACTCTTATAACATAATGTACAACAAACAGCTTTAAAAACCATAAACTAAATTGTTTCCTTTACTTTTTAGTTTGTCACACGTTGATACATTTAAAAAAATAAAGTGTCATATAATACCTATAAAAGAAAACCCTCTAAAATCAAATAAATAACTTCTTGACACTTTTGTTTTTATCATATTTGGCATTTTAAATTGTGAATTTTATCATAATAAATCTTTTTAGTTAAAAAAGTTGATTTGACAAAAATTAGGTGGGTTAAGTTTTTTACTATGACAACTCAAAATTCTCAGGTTAGAATCATAACTTGAAAATGAAGAGAATGAGTGTAAGCGAAATCGCGAAACGAGGCTCCGATTTCAAGATACACTGAATCGAATATAGCAATATATTAGAGGTCAAATATTTTGAAATCTTTAGGTCTTGCGATTATAACCATTGGAAAGAGCTCGAAAAATCGTGAACGTAGGCGAAAACCGTGCGCAAAACGGAGTTCGTATGCTCCCGGAATCGCGAAACGAAGATTTAGTCGAAAAATGGACGAAATTACCATGGGGCGGTACGCCCCGGGCCACGCACGCACCTAGGGCGATGCGCCCGGAACCCTAAAAATATCTGGTGACATCCCTTATCCGCGCAGTACGCCCCGACTCCCAGTTTGGTCTGGGGCGATGCGCCTGGGGCCAGAAAATCGGAAAAATGGCTTAAAAAGTCAAGATTTCATCCAGAACTCAAACCTTTATCTTCCTATCGACGATTTCCGCTCCCAAACACACAAAATCTCATTTTTCATCATCCCAACTCCATTTTGAAGGGTTTTAAACGTCCGGATCGCACCACGGAACGTTTTTGCAAGTCCCGATCGTAGTTCTACACTCAGAAACTCTGTCAGAATAGGTAACGGTTCATTTTAACCTTCTGGTTTGATAATTATTGATTAAATCTTGTTTTTGAATGTAATGATATAGTTAGGGTTGTTGATTATTGCCTAGATGATGGCTAAGATTGATTATAAACGAAAAACACGATGTTTTAACGGGTAAATCCTTGTTTCGATCCGTTGTTATGTCCGATTTGCATGAGATCATAACAATGGTTATAATGGTTTAAACCATTTGATTGTGACAATGTAGGTGATTAGTTTGATTAATCTTTGACATGCAACGTGAAATCCAAGAGTTTTAAACTAATCACAATCATTAACATACTCACTGGAACGGTTATCTGACGTTTATGATAACAGTCAGATTAGTATGTTAAACATGGTCATTAAACCTATTCTAATATTACATTGTGATCTTTCATGATATTTGGGTAATCAATAACAAGGATTAATCATTCCTAAGCCATTAATCTATCTAGAGGTGTACAGAAAAACCGGACCCGGAACCGGAACCGACAACCGGAACCGGAACCGACAAACCGAACCGGAACCGAAACCGGTCATACCCGAACCGGTGGGTACGAACGGGTACGGTTTTTCAGACAAATTAGAACCGGAACTGGTTCCAACTGAACCCGGCCAAAACCCGAACCGGAACCGGCCAAAACCCGAACCGGAACCAGCCAAAAACCGGTTGGAACCGGTTAAAACCCGGAACTGGAACCGGAACCGGGTATTGACTTTGTTGACTGGAACTGCAACCGATTGGAACCGGAACCGGTTAAAAAAAAAACCCGATTTGTACACCTCTAAATCTATCTAGGAACTGTTTTATTAATCAAACATGTCATCAATTTCATATTAGGAATCTGAATCAGCATAGGTTCCTACATTATCATACATTGTATGATATGATATTAAAACAAATAATTAAATATTAAACATCAGTTTGATGACTGTTAAGACAATGTCTTTGACATTGGACGTTCAGAAAGATATAATCAGTAAGTTAAACTATAAATAACTAATTTAACATAAATAAATGCAGAATCATCATATTACTACCAGTTTGTGTGATATTCTGCTATCAGTAAGATATCATGTGAGTTTCGTACAACCCCTTTTTCTTTTTAGTGTTTTATAAACATTGGGGTAACTTTGTAAATCCTTTTCTGAACATATGATATGCATCACTGTTATCTGTGTGATTTCATGTGACTTTTGGGTGATTTCATGGGATTTTGCCGTTAGTATCTTTATCACAGTATCAAAAGTACTCATCTCTTGAACTGTATCTAGTGAACCCATGTGGGGCCGAACAGGAATCATTGATAGTACTATTGGCTGACAACCCATTCGCTGGAAGGGTTGCTCCTCCCCTGGTGTTAGGGATGGCAATGGGCCGGGTTTGGGACGGGTTTGAGTAATCCCAGTCCCATACCCGTTTATAAAAGTATGTCCCATACCCGTCCCAAATCCCATCGGGTATCTATCGGGTATTTACCCGTCGGGTATCGGGTATCCCGGCGGGTTTCTGGTATCCCGGCGGGTTTCTGGTATCACGGCGGGTTTAGCTAAATATATTCGTTGAGAATAACTGGCTTAAAACACGTCTGGTATCGGGTAACTAATAATAAATTTATTTTTTTATAACTAAAAACTATATGTTAAATATGTCAAGAACAAGCTATTAATATATCAAATAACATGAAATTTCAAAATGTTATAAGTTGATTATCATTGTTAAAGATAAACCAAAAGGTAGCAATTATTAACAAAATGGTTCAAAATTTTTTTTGTAGTTGCCACAAAAAAAAACAAAGATAAAAAAAGAAACAAATTATATGAACAATTTCTAAAGTTCAAAAGGATTAAAAAAGTAACAAATTCTATTAATTCAAATGTATATAAATGGTATTTATAATCGGGTACACGGACCGGGTAAACGGGTACATATAATCGGGTAATCGGGCAGGGTAAACGGGTATATGAACAAATCCCAAGCCCGTCCCATACCCGCGAAAATTTTTAAAATTAATCCCATACCCGGCCCAATACCCATCGGGTTTGGGAATACCCGTCCCATATGTAGCGGGTTTCGGGTAAACCCGTCGGGCTCGGGTTTTTTTGCCATCCCTACCTGGTGTGAATGTTTGGTACTTGTTTCCATAATATCTTCTTAATGTTAGTGATAGACATTAAGATAATGAGGCATCAAGATACTTACCGACGGGTAGTGCCTTTATCAAAACACAGATTGTCCGAAAGGAACTAGATATGGGTCCCATGGTTATCAGGAACTGAACTTTTTGAGAACATACTTATCATATCATATTGTTTTAAATTGAACTGTCGAACTCACCAGCTTTGTGCTGACGTTTTAAACTTAACATTTTTGCAGGACAACAGTGACGACAGGGTGAGGATGCACGTTACACATTTGTAATTAAATAAACCAGATTGTGTAATAAACTTAGCTATACTGTTGATGTAACTACGAAACCCTTGTGATGTATTTATTCTAAGTTAATATGTGTGTTGTGATATCGGTTCAAGTAAGTCACCCCTTATCTCTGAGACATCACCACTATGCTTCCGCAACCTCTTCAGTGCGATGTGTGACATCATCACAGGTGACGAGAGGTGGGGGTGTGACATTTACGAGCCAAAATCAGCAGCCTAATTCTTTTGTTTTTCGCCGCATCGCGCGGGCATCTCACTAGTATATACTAATACGTATTGAATTATCAAATCAAAATTTTTTTTTCTTTTTTTAGTAAAAAGACTTAAAAATAATGAGATACGGAGCAAAAATGTATTTTTATCTAAAACACTCACACAACATTTCATTTTTTTTAAAAAGATAATGTTAGATTTTTGAGTAAATTACCGAGATGGTCTATGTAGTTTGCTAGTATTTCACTTTTGGTTCCTAAGTTTCATAATTATTCATATGGTCCCAAACTTTACACATTTGTAACACATATGGTCATTATGTGAGGGTAATTTGGTCAATAATGTGAGGGTAATTTGATGACTTAAGGAATATATGTGTTATAAATGACTAAAGTTTGGGACTCTATGGATAATTTATGAAATCTAGGGACCAAGAGTGAGATAATAGCAAACCACAAGGAGCATATCGGTAATTTACTCTATATATTTTTTATAAGAAATTATAACAAGAATATGCTAAAAAGATTTAGTACAAAAGATAACATTATATAAATTAAAATACAGTACAGTAATTGATTTTATGATGTATTTTTTAAATTATGTTGTATGAATTGGTTACAAATAGGAGTAATTTTGTATAATAATAACTAAGTTTTTCAAGTGTTTCAATTAAGTAATCGAAAGTTTTTTTTGTCGTTTTTAAGTCACTCAATTTCACAAGGTGTTTCAATTATATGTAAATTTTCATAAATTTTAAAATCTTTTAAGTTAATCAAGTCAAATAAAACATATATGATTATTTGTAACTATTTGATTATTATTTATTTCTCAATTTGACTTAAATTTAAAAAATTGGAAACTTTGTTATGAGTTCGTTAATTTGCTTTCTTCACGATTACATTTTATCTCAATTTAGTTAAAATAATTCACTTATTATTAATAAAGATTTATATATGTTTTATTTGTCTCCATTAATTTAAAAAAAAATCAATCAATTTTTAAAAAATTGCATATGATTAAAACACCTACTTAATGTTGAGTGACTTTATAATGACAAAAAAAAAAAAAAAAAAAAAACTTTAAGTGACTTTAGTAAAATACTAGAAAAACTTTATTACTATTAAGTGAAATATAACTAAGTCCTGATAGATATTTTTTAAAAATGGAAGATTTTTTAAACAAGTTAAAAAAGAGTGTTTTTCCCTATAATACATGTTCCTTCTTGTTCCCTCAATGCTTTAATTTAAAGCATTGGTAAATGGTAATGGGACTCATTTGAAGCAATAAATCTATTTTTTGGGATAGAAGAAAGGTTGTCTAAATTTTATCCTTCTCATACATATTTTTAGTTTGTTAACGGTGGGATATACTCGAAACGATGATGACTTTAATTGGAACCATTGATATGAAAAGTATAAATTAAGATCTATTATTACATTTATATATAAAAAAAAGAATTAAGTTAATTTTTTTTAGATAATTAACCCTTTAAGTTTGTATAGTTCTCAAATCCCTAATCAATAGATTACTTTAGGTTTTAAAACATGAATAATTATACTTTTGGTTTTTTAGGTTAATGATATTTTTAAATTAATTCTTTTAACTTTAATAATTATATAAAAGATACGGAAGTTCTTGTCATGTAAAAATCTGTTGATTAGAGTTGTTAAGAGGTAGTTAAATTACCAATATACTATTTTAATATTATCAAAAAAAAAAATCATAGCCGCCACCTCCCACCATCACTTTTACCACCACATTCATCACCCTCCACCATCAGCCCATCAACATCAACATCCTCATAAAGGCGTAAAGGGGTTCAATTTGAACAGAGAAGAAGGAATCTCCGACGACTATCACCGGAACAAAATCGATCGCCGGCGTTGTTTTCCGGTATTTGTTATTGGTTCTATATGATTTATCTTGTTCTTTACGTTCATTTTGTGGGCTGCAAATAGACCTCTAAAACCAAATATTACAATAACGTAATTTAATTCATTGACCTTTTGCTTGATTAAAATATTTATTTCATATGAGCACGATTAAATATGACCAAATTAACTTAGGAATAAAATTTTGATAAAATTTGATCAATTACAGAGCATATCATTCGTGGGTTTATAGTCAATGTTGAGCAGATGCATAGCTTTTTTTATTCAATTAATTTCAAATATTGATTCGGATTTGTATTTCGTCTTCACAATTACCATAAGGGTGAATTATTATACGACACGGATCATGTGTTTTATACGTATGTATACATTTTAGGTAGTTTTAGTATAGGAAATTGTTGGATCGATTCCTTTGGTTTAGATATAGAGATGAACATGTAAATATAAATGAGATAGAGATTAGATGAAACCTGTGAATCTAGTGAACGTGTTGTTGATTCCAGACATGATTCCTGAGACGATGATCTTGACCGGGTTCCCGTTTAGGTTGTATCGTGAGGATGGAATGAGATGAGGGAGAGAGCTCGGTTGTAGGTTACGAATTCTCTAAGGATGAGGAGAGTTCGTTTGTGATGTTGTGTAACCTAGATTAGGAGCCTTAGCCTCCATTATATACACCCAAGGGGAAACCCTAATTAGGATAGTAAGGGTAATTACGTCCATCATATAATTACCTATCTAAATGGGTATTTAATTTAATTGATCAATTAGATAAATAATCATGAGGGCCATATATTAAATATAATTTATTCTAACATTCTCCCACTTGGCCAAGTGATTATTTATTATGAGCATTAAGTAAGTCTGCAGATTGATAATACTCATTTTAGTTCTAAATTGTAATCATAGCAGAGAAATACAGTCATTGAATCAGTTATTCAATTCAAGACCCCCATTAATCATACTACAATACAAATTTAAAACTTAAGTTAGGATCAATTAACAAGTAAGCCCTTTAACGAATGATTTGTGTTATTAGTGTCTATATGTCATTAGGCATGCGTAAACATATATTTAGAGACAAACAAATCAAGTAAGTGAGGAAATTTCATTAATCATAAGTAAGTACATTATGCAATAAGGTCTTTACATAAGCTCATCTTCGAAACATGTTCTTCGAATATTTTAGGTGGGAGACCTTTAGTCATCGGATCCGCAAGCATAACTTTAGTACTTATATACTCAATACAAAGGTTATTTTCCTCAACTCGCTCGCGAACGAACAAGTACTTTGTATCAAGATATAAACCAGCACCGGTCGAACTGTTACTGTTCGAGAAGTTAACGGCTGCTGAGTTATCACAGTAAAGCTTCAATGGTCTAGAGATAGAATTAACGACTTTGAGTCCAGCGATAAGGTTTCTCAACAACATTCCATGACAGGTTGCATTGTACACTGCAACATATTCAGCCATCATAGTTGAGGTTGTTGTTAGCTGCTGCTTATGACTCTTCCATGAGATCGGTCCGCCTGCTAACATAAAGATGTACCCCGAAGTGGATTTCTTGTCATCTTTGCATTTAGCAAAGTCAGAATCAGAATAACCAACCACTTCTAAATTATCACTTCTCCTATAAGTCAGTTTGAAGTCCTTTGTCCCTTGAAGATATCTAAGTACTTTCTTAGCTGCTTTCCAGTGATCAAGGCCAGGATTAGTTTGATAACGGCCGAGCATTCCAGCAATGTAAGCGATATCGGGACGAGTACAGACTTGAGCATACATAAGGCTCCCGACTACTGATGCATAAGGTATCATTCTCATTTGCGCCTTTTCAGCCTCAGTCTTCGGGCATTGAAATGAACCGAAGACATCTCCTTTAACTACTGGAGCTATAGAGGGAGAGCAGTGTTGCATGTTGTAGCGTGTGAGGACCCGATCAATGTAAGCCTTCTGAGATAATCCCAAAAGTCCATTGACTCTATCTCGGTGAATTTCGATGCCAATAACGTAAGAGGCCTCTCCGAGATCCTTCATGTCGAAATTATGCGAAAGTAAGCGCTTCGACTCATGCAACATATCTAAGCTATTACTTGCCAGAAGGATGTCATCGACATAAAGGACAAGTATAGTAAAGTTGCTCCCACTCATCTTGAGGTAGGTGCATTGATCCACTTGATTCTTCAGGAAACCGTGTTTCTTCATCACTTCATCAAACTTTAGATACCATTGACGTGAGGCTTGCTTCAACCCGTAGATGGATTTCTTTAGCTTGCAGACTAAATGCTCTTGACCTTCAGGCATGAAACCCTCAGGCTGTTTCATGAACACGTCTTCATACAAGTCGCCGTTTAGGAAAGCAGTTTTGACGTCCATCTGATGCAGCTCTAAATCAAAATGAGCTACGAGGGCCATCACGATCCTTAAGGAATCTTTACGAGAGACAGGAGAGAAGGTCTCTTGATAGTCAATTCCCTCTTTCTGAGTGAAACCTTTTGCAACCAATCTTGCTTTGAAGCGTTCAATGTTCCCATTCGGATCCAGTTTTGTTTTGAACACCCATTTACATCCTACGGGTTTTACTCCGTTGGGTAGTTCTACCAAATCCCAAACATCGTTTTTCTTCATTGAATCAAGCTCATCAGTCATAGCTATCTTCCATTCAGAAGACTGATCACTAGTAATGGCTTCATGATAAGAGGTAGGATCAGTAAACTTTCCGGCATCCATTTCAGCTTCAGTCAGGTAGGTTACATAATCATCAAAGTTAGTAGGCACTTTAGGCCTAGATGACCTCCTGAGCTGATTAGCGGGTTCAGCATGGTTGGTATTGTGTTGATGTTGATCAGATGAGGTGCCTTCATTCTCGGTAACGTTTGGAGCAGTAGTGAGTCCTGATTGTGTCGGAGTAGGTGCAGTGAAGTTCGGAGTAGCATGGTGTACAAGAGGAGTAATCGGAGGTAAGTTAGTCGACGAGTGTCTCCCCCCCGCGTCTTGTACTTCTTGCAAATCAGAGTCAGGATTTTCGCTGCTCCCACTGACCTTTGAATCCTCAAGGAAATGAGCATGCTTTGTTTCTACAATTCGAGTGACATGGGTAGGACAATAGAATCTATAACCCTTTGAGTGATCGGGATACCCGATGAAGTAACATGTAACAGTTTTCATGTCAAGCTTCTTTAAGAAGGGATTATAGAGTTTAGCTTCGGCAAGACAACCCCATACTTTCATATATCTAAGACTCGGTTTCCTTCCTGTCCAGAGTTCATAAGGAGTTTTAGGGACAGATTTCGAAGGAACTCTATTGAGTATATGAACTGCTGTCTTTAAGGCCTCGGTCCAGAGGAATGAGGGTAAATCTGAGTTGGCTAACATACTACGCACCATGTTCATTAGGGTTCTATTTCTCCTTTCAGCAACACCATTTTGTTGAGGAGTACCGGGCATGGTGTATTGGTTCACGATCCCCTGGCCTTTACAAAACTCATAAAATGGACCAGGAGCCTGACCCACATCAGTATGTCTACCATAATATTCACCTCCTCTATCTGATCTCACAACTTTAATTTTAAGATCTAGTTGATTTTCAACTTCAATTTTATAATCTTTAAAAGTTGTAAGTGATTCAGATTTGTCCTTGATTAGATACAAGTACATGTAACGAGAATAATCATCAATGAAAGTGATAAATGAAGTATGTCCAGTTATTCCAGCAATAGTGTAAGGGCCACTAATGTCGGTGTGAATAATTTCTAATAAATTAGAACTCCGAGTGGCACCTTTCTTAGTTGCTGTTGTCATTTTGCCTTTAAGGCATTTGACACATGTTCCAAAATCGGTGAAATCAAGAGAAGGTAAAACTTCATCCTTCACGAGTCGAGATAAGCGATCCCGTGAGATGTGGCCTAAACGTTGATGCCACAACATGGATGAAGTTTCTAAGTCTCTTTTTCTTTTAGTCTTTGTTGAGTTCTCATTAATGTTATATGATAACAAAGACTTAGAGAAATCATCATCTAGTTCTAACTTATAGAGACCACCATCCAAAAGACCAGTACCAAATACTTGAGAATTAGAACTAATAGTAAGTCTGCCATTACCATGAGAAACATAAAAACCATCCATGTCTAACTTTGGTCCTGATACAAGATTCCTAGAAATTTCAGGAGTATATAAGGTATCATAAAGTTTAATACATAGACCGGTTTTCATTATTAATTCTAAGGTTCCCACGGCAGCAACATATAGTTCCTTTCCATCCCCAAGCTTAAGTGTTCTTTGGTTTCTTTCCAGCCCCCGGATTGTAAGGAATCCCTGAGTAGAATTGGTCACATGAACCATAGAACCAGAGTCAAACCACCAAGTATTAGTTGGAACATTTAAATTAAAGGACTCAATTATCATATTAAGATGATTACCTCTCTTAACCAGCCATTCCTTGAAGTTAGGGCAATCTTTTTGCTTATGTCCTGCCTTTCGGCAGAACCTGCAGTAAGGATTGCCATTGGAATTGTTAAAGCTGGAGGATGCACCTGCATTAGACTTAGGGACTTTAGAAGCATCCTTATGAGTATTGTTCTTCCTTTTTTTCGAACCAGTAGCCATCAGGTAAGCAACATCAGGTTTTTCCAGCTTCTGACGCTCTTCCTCTTGTACGCACATGGCAATCAACTCATTCATCAACCACTTCTCTTTCTGAGTGTTGTAGTTGATCTTGAAAGCCTCATAAGATGCAGGAAGAGAAGTCATGATGAAGTGGACTAAGAAACCATCACTGATCTCCATGTCTAATCCCTTAAGTTTACGGGCCATGTCGTTCATCATCATGATGTGCTCACGAATGCCACTGACTCCGTCATATTTTGTAGACACCAGTTTCATGATCAGGGTGCTAGCATGCGCCTTAGATGTTCCTTTGAATTGTTCCTCCACAGCAGTAAGGTAAGCTTTAGCATTAGCCAAATCAGGAATTGCTCCTCTGATGATTGGGCTGATGGAGTTCTTGATAAACATTAGCGCCATCCTATTAGCCTTCTCCCATTTCTCATAGAGCAGTTTAGCTTCAGCAGTGCTCTTGTCAGTAAGAGCAGGAGGTGCAGGTTCTCTCAGGGCGTAGTCAAACTCAGTAATCCCAAGAGTGAGCATCAGCGAATCTTTCCAAGCAGAGTAGTTCGCACCAGTAAGGGTCTCAATTCCCATATTAGGAGCTGTGGATTATATTAGATGAGAAAGAGTAATATACTTAGGCTATAGAAGAACTTAGAGTGATCTATGGGGTAACTTAGATCTAAGGCAGGCATATATAAGGACCATTATAGTAATGAAGCTGTGATAAAGAGTCTACTATAACATCAAATTAATAGACTAGATTAGGTTCTACTTAAACAAATGGGTTTCACTTTGGTTAATAACCATTCATTTAAGCATTAGGAACAATTTAGTTAGAAAGTAAAATGTGCATTAGGAATGTAACACATCACCTTTGGGCAGAAGTGAGACACTTGTTACTGAGTTTAAGCTGATTTTTGTATATTGAGGTTTTGTAAAACATAATAGTTTAAGGTTTTAACAAAACTATTTATTTTATCTCTTAGCCCCCTGATTTTTGTATATTGGTTAAGTGTTCGTACACGAAATTTACTGTTCACGAAGTTAGTAATGTTCTCGAAAATAGTTACGTATTCGAAAATAGTTATGTTCTCGAAAATGATTATGTATTCGAAAATGGTTATGTGTTTCGAGTACTCTTAGATTTTCGAGTACACTAAAAAAAATTCGTGAACTCCAAAATTTCGAGTACACTAAGTTAAAAGGTAATTTCGAGTAAGTTAAATTTCGAATACTCAATTTTTCGAGTATAATAAATTTCGTATACTCAAAATTTCGAGTACATCAAATTCGAGTACACTAAATTTCGAGTACTCATAAAAACGTGTACATTAATTTCGAATACGATTAAGTCCGAAAATTTTTAGGTTTACGAAAAACGCACCAGATTCACGTTTTTACGAAAAACGAACCAGTTTTAAGGTTTTTCGAAAAACGACCCACTGTTCATACTCGTTTTTGTAAAACGTTTTTGGATTTTTAGTCAATTTCGCGATTAGGAATCGATTAAGCAACATATTTCTCTGATACCACATGTTGGATCGATTCCTTTGGTTTAGATATAGAGATGAACATGTAAATATAAATGAGATAGAGATTAGATGAAACCTGTGAATCCAGTGAACGTGTTGTTGATTCCAGACATGATTCCTGAGACGATGATCTTGACCGGGTTCCCGTTTAGGGTGTATCGTGAGGATAGAATGAGATGAGGGAGAGAGCTCGGTTGTAGGTTACGAATTCTCTAAGGATGAGGAGAGTTCGTTTGTGATGTTGTATAACCTAGATTAGGAGCCTTAGCCTCCATTATATACACCCAAGGGGAAACCCTAATTAGGATAGTAAGGGTAATTACGTCCATCATATAATTACCCATCTAAATGGGTATTTAATTTAATTGATCAATTAGATAAATAATCATGAGGGCCATATATTAAATATAATTTATTCTAACAGAAATTACCAAAACATTACTTTATTATGTTTTAATTTTGCCTTTAAAAAGGTTCCCATTTGAACATCAAGAATGTTGATTTATATGTATGCAGAGTAGTGTTTAAAGAAAACTTTGTATTTTGTAAAAAACTAAAAAAACTTTTACTAAGTAGTAACTAGTTAATTTTAAATTTTTTTATAAGGTTAGAAATATTATAAAAATACAAAAAAAATTAATAATGATACGTAGTTCATGAAAGCAGATTTTAGAAAAAATATGTGTGCTCACTATTAAGAAAAATACACAAACACTTTTAAGAAATTATAAAAGTTAACTAGAAAAAATCTTCTAATTTTTGGACAAATCCAATCATTTGAAGTGGTAAAATAACTTTTACATAACGTGAACAATTAATCATATTTAATATTCTTGTTAGACAAATATTTTTGATAAATCCTTCTCTCTGAACATTAAATTATTGTTTTTTTATATTTTTAACAAATTGTGGATCAAGCAAAGATAGTTGACAATATACAGTTTGAGTCACAAGTATTCCTCATCTTAATTGCAATTAAGCTGTAACAAAATTTTCTGAATATTTTTGTTTTTTAAGAACTAGGGGCGTTTCAGTCGTCCACTGAATGGGGATGAAGTCGTAGTCAAAATTCGTCATCCATGTGAAGCGAATCCAAAAAGTTTGAAATTTATAGGTTAAACGGGTCCCGCAATATCTCTCCCCAATGTTGATTCAACTCGATATCGATTCTTGTCAATAATTGCAGTCCGCAAACAAATAATTTTAGATTTTGCCCCAATTTTGACTATTTCCCCAATCATTACATCAAAATAATTCATGAATTTGGTGGGTGTACCTAAGAGCCTTCGATTCGATTAATTAGTATAAAAACAGGGAATAAGATTGATTAATTTAGATGATACAAACTTTGTAATTCACATACAAAAAAAAAAGTTTTTCAGATTAAAACAAAAGATTATGAACACAAACACAGATCACCTGCCGCGAATGCTAGCAGGGGATCGCACACCCTTATCACTGTTACTCTCTTCGTCTATATGCTCATCAATCGGGTGGTTATTGACACTCATCTCGGAGCTTGCATTGCTGCTTGTTGCAACAGGGGAATCGGAAGCATTAATCATTCGACTTCGTGTCGGTCCGGATCTCACACTGTACATAGACGAAGCAGGAATCTTCGTCATCAATGGCCTTAAATTACCCGGTATCGTTCGTCTTATGTCCTGTTTATGGTTAACATAAATTGGTCAGTTTGAGATGCCACTTTCGGATCAAACGTAACAAGAAGAAACATACCATATGCCTCATAGCCATGTCCAAGGATTTCTTTGAAATTGATCTTCCAAAACCCGAGCTATCAGGTGACGATGACTTCCCAGAAAGATTGCTGCCTGGTGAGAGCTTGTCATCTTGTTTTGGTGGGACCAATTTGCGCATGTTTACAACCCGTTCAACCATTTTGGCCCCGTATAACCCCGGGGTCACATTTTCATTAGCTTTAGCATATGCACGGACCAATGCAGGAATCGGTACAGAGCTACCACTCTTACGGTTCACACCATTAGGAAGCCGACCCCTAGAAGGTGAGCATGATTGCCTTCTTACCCTTCCGCTGGGCACGGGCTCAATAGATGAAGATCGGCTGCTTGGTGCACCAGCCCGACCCCTGATGGAAGAAATGGGTCTGTCAGTCAGTGATGTCCTTAGATTAGGCGGGGCATCCAGGGTGTAACCGGGCATTTCTTGTGGTTTCCATGGTCTTGGTCTTGCATTAGGAGAACTAGCTGAAATTGTGACACTAGAAGTAGATTTAATTGGAGTAGATGGTTTTGTGACAGTAGACAATACGGGTGACCTTCGAGGTGGTGTTGGTGCCCGTGGTGCGGGTTTGGTTGTAGATAAAGACGGTCTGCTTGTTGGTGTTGAAGATCTTGCAGTAGTCCTGCCTGTAGGTGTAGAAGATCGAGCAGGAACCGTTGGTTTAGATGAAGACAAGATGGGGCGTGAAGTCGGTGTAGAAGATCTTGGTCTCACAGTAGGAGTTGAACTGGGTATGTTTTTGGTAACCGGGTTTGATAGGGCTCTAGATTGTGTACCTAAAGCTGGCCTACTTGTTGAACCAGAAGACCTTGAACCTGTAGCCCCTGTGGATGATGGTCTACGGGATCCTGCGCCCGGTCCAGGAGATGCGGCTCGTGGTCTTGATGCCAAATTATTCCTAGCAGTAGACTCTTGTTGGGTATTTGATAACTAAACCAATAGTAACCAAATAAATAACATTGAAACATAAATATTACATTCATTAAACTGTAAACCAACTAGTAAGGATTCGATTAATGCTCTTACTCTTGATTTTACCACACTCAGAGGAGCTTCATGGATTCCATTTTGGTTCATGAAGGTTTTCTGTGATCCCATTTCCAGTGAAGGAAAAAGAGGAGTACCAGGGGGAGTCAAAAGCCTGCAAAAATGACCAAAAAATGGAATTTTTGCTCAATAAACCACCATATAAACATGAATATAGTATGCATATCATATGATCACTATGTATGGATAGATTAACTTGGATCACAGAATAAGAAAGTACAAGACAAGATTACCAGTCATAATCATTCTTATCATTTTCAGAGTCAAGGAACTCATCAGCACCAGTTTTTCGAACAATTGTTGCAGAAGGCATACTGAATATGGGAGAATTTCCTGATCTTGATCCTGCAATATACAAATATAATAATATCCAGATATGGTATTTTAGAAACATAAAACAAGAAATCAGTATCAGGTTATAATCACATATACATGTGGAATCATCACATGTGGGGCTTGGAGGGTGCTCATATGTCAAATCTCATCCTTTATTATGTAAATCGTTAGGCAAATTCTTCCCATTTAGTCATAAATTTAGATAACGTGTTGGAAAATTTATTGCTTGATATCGATGATAAGGAGACGTAATTGCAGAATTGTAAAATACACATACCAAGTGATGAATCGAATTCTGATCCTGCGGTCTGAAGAAGAAGATCATGACCTTCTTTTTCTCGCTTTTTCATCTCCAGAAACAACCCTGGTTCCTCTTCTTTCTCTCTCATTTGCAGTTGCCGTAGCCGTTGCTTCACCAGCGCCGGCATTTCTTTTTCCGGTGCCCGGAAACTCCGATTCATCGATACAATTCAGGATATTTCCAACCGTAAGACATTAATTCAGAAGTTTACATAACCAGATCTGACAATCGAACTGCAATGCTTCTAAATTCGTTGCGGAAACAATCTGTCACGTTCAAATTTTTATAAAACCTCAAAGGAAACTTAAGCATTCAAAAATGAACACTAGCAACAACAATCAAGAACTTGAAAGAAATCTATGAAACATATGGTTTGATCAAAGCTTTCAACTTTGAAATTAGGTAAGAATAGAGACAAAACGACTGCGTGTGAGAGAGAGAATATGGAGCCAATTTCATACGATAGCCAGGGGAGAGAGAGTGTACTTTCCAGAGCATATAGATCACATAGTTGAAGCAATCTGCTATGATGACTTGTACTCAAAGGATCAAAAGTTGTAACTTATCTATATTTGTCTTTTTGGGCTCTGGAATAAAAGATGACCATTATTAAAGGAATGTCAATTGATGAAGGCGTTTCTATTTCGTTTAGATGTTTTGTAATTATGAAATGAATAAATCGTTTGGTAAACGTTTTCTTCAGCCGTTTTCGGTCCTTAAAGTTTGTACATTTTACAAAAAAAAATTGAGGATTTATAAAGCCGTTTTCAGTCCATGTATTTTGGGAAGTCATAGCTAATAAATAAGCTTAAGGGATCCCTACCTACTTTCTTCTGTCTTCTTAATCGTTTTTCTAACCCCAAAGTTAAGTATTATTTGACAAATAGTTAGCTTAACCTTATCATTTAGATGTAAGTGGGTAACATAACACTGTTATTTTTAAGGAAACTCACACTAGAAAAACTTCATGCTTATCCAGAAACAATTGTTTTTATAAAGACTCGAACTCAAAATCTTATATAAAAGAAATGAAGAGACTACTTTCAAACTAGAAAGCCCTTTGCCGTATCTACTAACGTAAGGTGTCTCTATACAAGGAATATCTCACTTGATGACCTTGAATTGATCATTCATTTACTACACTTACAATGACTACAATTTTAGAGATTATAATATAAATGGCATTGATCTACACCATAGAGTTCCCTCAAATGATGGTTCTAAAATTTATTTTTCTTATGCTTCAGTGTGAGAATGATGGTATACTATGCTGTTTTTAAGCTTATTTTTCCGTTGTTTTTTTTGTCGTTAACATTTTAAAAAGATGAATTATCAAGATAGATAAAACAATGGTTCACTGCTAATAACCTTTTTGTAAACAACAAACATTCACAATCATCTAATTATACTCCTAAATTTACATAATAATTTGTCTCTAACAAGATTTTAACGTTTCACCTCAAATAAATAGGAAAAACTTACCATGAACATGTTCTTTTGTGAATAGTTAATAATATTAAGGGGTGAATTTGTGATTGATTAAAATACAGGTGTCCAATGAAGCATATTCACAATTTCTATAGGCTATAGTGGAGTTCCTCTCACTTTAAAGCTACGTTATGACAACAAAAAGGTTTTTTGTTCACCTTTTCGTTTTCCATTTTTCACTTGTCCTCTTGACATTTGGTTTCACCATGTTCACAAAATTATTTTTATCATCACTTATGATTCAAATCTAAAAAGATTAATACTCCTAGAAATCATTACTTTTTCAATTTAAATTTGGTTTAAAATTAATTAACAAACAACATATAAAACTAAAAATGATTTTTTATTAATTAAAAGAATACAAAATGCAATAAAAAAACAAGAAAGTTAGAAAAATAATTAATAAGAATAAAATGTAGGATGAGTAGTCATACCCCAACGTCGTGTTTTATCATGCTTTTGTTACAAGAGTGCCTTCAACATCAGGCCACAATACTTAGGGTGGGCTTTAAGAAAAAATCTTGGTCGTTTCTTTCTATTGTTCGTCTAAAGCTTCTTGTTTTGTTCGCATCTATTCAACCGAAACTTATTGTTCATCTTCCAAAATACTAAACTTCTTGTCACAAAGTCGTTTCCTTTGCTTGCTTTCGAGTTGACTTGAAGAGTTGAACTTGTCAATCTTGGTTAGAAGTTCTTCTTGCGATATTTAGGATATGAATGATCTCTTACTTTTTTTAGTTGTTATTTTCGTCTCTAACTAGATGGGTATAACATTTTCATTTTCATTTTCATTTTCTTATTCATCGTCAATGAGATCGGTTTCTAGAAATAAAGCTTTAAAAAATATGGTGTAGTTGCGAGATTCACTTGTCTTTGATCTTTTTGATGATAGTGAATCACTACCCATAAAAAGGAATTTTGTGGCACACAGAGAGATAATGAACAACCTGTCACACGACATTATATGAGAAGCCTTTTTGATTCACACACTTATTGGAAATATGTTGTTGCATTACTAAACACGGCTTCCTCGCCATCACCGTCACATTGTCGCACACCGACACATTGAAGGTAAAAATCGTATCATTTTTCATAGCAATATTAACCCTCTATTTTGAATATACTTGATCAAAAGCTTGCTCATCTCTTTAGAGTTCTTGTAAATAACCGGTAATCTTAAATATAATATATAATAAATAAACCACTAAAAATAAGTGCCTAAAATTTTTGAAATAAAAAAAAAGCATGTTAATTATAATAATTAATTCTTTTTTTTTTTTTCAAAACCTATGTCGTCATTGTTGATTGTTAAACAATGGGTATTCTAAACAATGAATTCAAGCTTTTGCTAACGTCACTTCTTCTTCTTCTTCTTCATCAGTTCACCTTCTTTGTTTTTTATTTTTCTTTATTCATTGATGGTTGTCACACCCTGAGCCAGCGGGAACGGATCGGCTTTCCCGTCGGGCGGAAGGTTCTCGGGGCGATATCGTGAGTGATAATCGTGATGATCAGATTGTTTACATAGCATCAATGTTAAGAATAACTAAAGCACAATAAAACATAAAACTAGGATTACAAAGTTAAATTACAAATGTCGATGTTTAATAATTTAACTAAGTAAGCCTATCAAAAGCATCAGGTGTTTTCTATCTTGTATCGGGACAAGATATCAAAATAGCTTCACAGCGATCATCAAAATATGTGCTTTTCAAAATATACTAGGTCCTCTAACTGGGCATCCTAGTATGCATTCCTTAGCCTTAGCTTACTCATGTACGTCACCTGAGAAAGCATGTAAGAAAACAAAATCAACACAATGATTGGTGAGTTCATATAGTTTTAGTATTTGAAAAATAGTTTGCAACCTCTTCAGTAAAACCTTAATCTCATTAACATCACATGTATCATCCAGCTCAGTATGCTTATATATAGGGCATACCCCTGAGTCGAGCTTACAACCCGCCCAGACGCCGTCCCACCACATATTAAGCCACATAGGACATTGTTGTTAATGATAATTAAGCAGTTTACCTATCATTCAATTCCATCATAGTTTCAAGCATCCTGTTTAGAAGTTTAAGATGTCTACCCAATAGCATTCCCAACTCCTTTCGGTAACAACCTTAATCTCATCAACATCACCTGTATCATCCAGCTCGGTATGCTTATATATAGGGCATACCCCTGAGTCGAGCCTACAACCCGCCCAGACGCCGTCCCACAACATACTAAGCCACATAGGACATTGTTGTTAATGATAATTAAGCGTCTTACCTACCCTCAAATTCCATCATAGCTTTAAATATTCTTATCATAAGTTTCAACACGCACAAAGTAGTATTAGAGCATCAAGTTTGAGAGTCACCATTATAGACAGCTGAACACCCTAAGGAATTCAGCATCCATCCATAACGGTACTAAGTATGACTCGCGACGTGTTTTGATAGAGGAATCCTCAAGATGACACAAAGTCAGCTAGAGAAACCAAAATCATTCTAGTCACTCGTCATAACCGTGGGTGAATCAAGAAGAACACTGAATGACTAGTAGGGTTGACCACTGTCAAGACGCGGCGGCCAATCAGTCGATCTTACATGATTCTGACAACGAAGAACACTGATGACTAGTAGGACTTGACCAATGTCAAGACACGGCGGTCAACAGTCTGTCTTACGGTGTTCGACAACGAAGAACACTGATGACTAGTAGGGGTTGACCAATGTCAACACGCGATGGCCAACAATCTGTCTTACGATGTCCGAGAGCTTAAGCATACAAGTTTAAAGCATTCACATAGTTTTTACTGATGACTATTAGGGGTTGACACATAGGTCAACATGCGGTGGTCAATCAGCCTGTTGTCTGAGCATTTCAAGTTTATCAAGCATTCAATTGTTTCATGTATTCCACACACACCGAGTATTCAAGTATTCAAGTATTCCAATCACATTGAGCATTCAAGTGTTTCAAGCATTCCAAGTATATCAAGCATTCAAGTGTTTATAGTATTTCACGCATATAAGTCTTTATAGCCTTTTAAGTAAGTGAGTCTTTATGAGTTTAAGTTTTCAAGTTTAAGCTTAAGCAAGTAAGTATAAGTGTAAAATGAATTAACATTTAGATTAAGAGTGTAAGTGTGACAATCCGACTTTTCGGATTAACCCCGTTAATCAACAGTTAACGGAAATGTATGAATTGTCACAAATTTAAAGAAAAAGGGTCCCAATTGAACAAAACAAGTCTATAACTTATTAAATTATAGAAATTAGGGTTAAATTGGTTTAAAGTGTACAACTTTGACTTGTAAAGTCAAAATTAAGTTTTGAGAGTCAAATTGAAACCCGAAATTAATCTATAGTCAACTATAATCGAAATTTAACCATTCTAAAACATTTAATTGATGTTTATATAAGTTATACACATCTACACTACTAGGATTAGTTGGTAATGGCAAGAAATAACCATAATTGACTTTCATGAGTCAAATTCGTAGGTAAAATTAAGCAAAAATTCGAAATTAACCAAAAATTCAAGTTGTAACCGAATATTAATCATTATTAATCATCATATTGATGATTATCATCAATTATCATCAATTATGAGACCATTAAGATTGAATTAAAAGCTCAATAATGGTCCAAATGGTGAAACCGTTTCTAACATAATCAAATTGATATAATTCGATCAAAGACACCACAATTAGAGTTACAGAAGTCTTATTCGGCACCCTTAGCATCCTAAACACACAACAATTCCAATCCAGAAGCAGTGATTCGAAGAATTCGATCGGGGTGAGGCCGAACTCAAGCTACAAATCAAAGTACATCAATTGGGTTGCGAATCAGGTAATTCTCGACGCCCACACACTCTAAACACACCGACTAAGCATAGCCCCATGTTAATTCGATTATACAAATTCGAATTGAATCAGTTCAAACAGTTAGGGCTCGTATTAGAACCAAATTGGGGTTTTCTATTGAAATGGAATTGAAAATTCAATTAAACTATATGGTTAGTTTCGAAATGCACTGGTCAATGAAAACCCTAAGCTAATTTGATCTAACAAACATTAATTGAAGGATTTTGAGTATAGAGTTCTTAATGAAAATCGGGTTTGGGGTTTTCGATTTAAAACGAACATTGTAATCAAATTAATGTACGTAGAAATATTGGTATTGATTAAGGGATAGAAAGCCCTATGAATACGAACATTAACAGCATCGAATTCGGTTCAATTAAGTTGAGGTGAAACACATTCGGGGTTGATTTTATTCGGGACCTAGAAAGAACACATAACTGAACCGATTTTCAAATTAAATACATCAATATGTTCTACTAGAACTTGGGAACAAAAGCCCCATGGTCTTGGGTTTGATCGGGTTCGAAACAGAGACTAATTGGAGGGGTCTTTGGTTCGGCTATGGTGAAACAAAAGGGAACCCGGAACTTATTGGTTAAATATAAGTGGAAGGCCTATTGTTTGCGAAATCAAGGTTAGATGGACTGGTCTGGGTGTGGGTTGTTGATGAAGAGGTCGCGGGTTCGAGCCTTGGGCTACCCGGTTTTGTGGTTTTTAACCATTTTTGATTTTTAAATCATAACTCCTTCATTTTAAATCCGATTTGACTCGTTCAAATTGCGTTTGAACCGTATCGCGAATACAAACGATCTAAAATAATAAAAATTATATTTTTATCCAAAAATATAATCGCGTATAGTTATGAGTATTCCGGTAAAAAAAAAAATCAAATATATATTTATTTGATTTAAATAAAACGATTTCAAAGACACGTATACGTACGTGTACATAATCCTAATAATCTAACATACGTGTGATGACGCGTATGTGATTTCACACTATAAAATCAAATATATGTTTATTTGATTTAATTAAACGATTTCAAAGACATATATACATACGTACACACAATACTAACAATCTAACATACGTGTGATGACACGTATGTGATTTCACACTGTAAACAACATTCCGAATAACACAATGTTACTATTAAATCACAGATCTTTCGTAGAAGTTTATCTACACGATCTCACGCGTATTGATCATTCAGTTCACATTCAAAGGTGCGTACACGGCCCCTTTCTTATTTTAAACTGTTTTGGGGGAGAAAACATGTGCAACAAACTACTTTTAGTTACATATCACTTGCATGAGTTATCTGTTTACATTATGTGACAACATATCAACTTGAAAGTCCTTACACACCTCGAACCGTTTAGTTTGCTGTAATGCAAAGCGTGGTAGTTGGAAATAGATCTATTAGGTTTGACAAACCTCACCTGGTAGATGGGATCTACGCAGGTGTTTGACTGACCAAACACATTTTTACTATTGTTGTGATAGACAATAGTGGCAAGGCAAAAACATGCTATAGCATGGCAACTAGTCAGTTTCGGTGTCGAACACGTATGTAAATAGTTATATGACTAGCTATCATGACTGTGCATTTGTGATTATGTAATCTACAAATTTGTTATTCAAACTGATGTTTTGAACACTATGATTACTTAAAACCTGTGTTATGCACCAACCTTTGTGTTGACTTGATTTGCATGTTTTCTCAGGACGCTAAGGCGCGCGTAACAGCTGGCATGGACTAGGAAGATAGAGTCTCATGCATTATAAACTTTGAATAATTGAATTTGAATATTTCAGTATTTTGATTTGTAATGTTTTACTTATTAACAGTTATTTTGGTTTTGATTTGAAACGCTTCCGCAACTTTTTGTAAACTCTGATTATTATGTTTTTAAAGACCAATGTATGTTTTGAAATTCATATAGAGGTCTTCGCTATGTCTAATGATCTGAGATCCTGGTTTGTCACGCTCCCAAACGGTATGGTTCCGTTAGTTGAAATTGGGGGTGTGACAGATTGGTATCAGAGCCATTGGTTATAGCGAACTAGGTTTGCATTGGTAGACTTAGACTATAACTGTAGACATTAGACACATTTGCTTATACAATAGTTTGCACAGCAATTACATATGACATTATGTAACGAATATGACATCACCATCCACATCTACTAGTAACATAGAACATTAAGTTGTATCATCACTAGCATCCAAGAAGAGGCGACATGAGCCGATGGATGACACAATTCACTACGATGAGGAGATACACAAACGAACGAGGGAGAATGGCCAGTATTGGCAGTGGATCCCTGATCTAATTCGCAGCTGGGTGCGTGAGGAGTGAGTACCTCTGCCACCTACTCCTGACACTACTACTAGTAGTTGGACATTACCTACTCTAAGATACCCACCAGAACAAGCATCTGTAGCTTTTGTTGCACGTACGAATCGGGGAATTCACAACATGTGAGGGGCAGCTGGATAGATCACTAAAACCAGTCAAGAGATGAAATAGGCTCTGTGACTCACTACAACAAGTCAAGAGATGAAATAGGCTCTGTGACTCACTAAAACATGTCAGGAGATGAAATAGGCTCTGTGACTCACACAAACAAGTCAGGGGATGAAATAGGCTCTGTGACTCACACAAACAAGTCAGGGGATGAAATAGGCTCTGTGACTCATACAAACATGTCAGGGGATGAAATAGGCCTTGTGACTCACACAAACACATCAAGGGATGAAATAGGCCTTGTGACTCACTTTAACAAGTCCAAAGGATGAAATAAATCCGGTGACTTGAACAATCTCTTGGTTGTGGAACCATATCTATCTGCTTCATTTAGTTACTAGTTTTGACTAGCAAACAACCACTCATTTCAACATTGGTGACAACTGATTTTTGTTATGGCTTTAGATTTGATAAGAAAATGTCAATTTCTTACCTAGCTCTTAAAACAACTTGACTCACTGGCTTTACGCTATGTTTACAAAATTAACTCTATGACACTGTCGCTAGAGTGATCATGCGAGACAGATTTCCATTACAAGTGTATATTGTATGGAAATTCTGGTAATCTCTATAGTGAAGTCAACTGTCAACTTTGGAACTCGTAGGAGACATCTTGACTAGTAAGTGATCATCCACAAACAACCAAATTAACACAACAGGTGTCTCAACACCAAGTGACGTAAGAAAAACACACTCAACCTAATTTGCTATCCTTCTAGGATGCTATAGTATCATTCAAATCGAGTAAATGCTTACTCAACTATTCTGTTCGATAGGATATTCAACCATGTATTGTATGATTATTGTCTGTATCTTGAGGTTATGAATAAACCTTGAACTCAACGAAACAAATAGCTCTAAGTAGGAGGAGCTAGAATTCCTATGTAAGGTAAATTGACGATCATGGTGCGCAACGTAATCGTGAATTTACAGGTACAAATGAATTCTGGCAAATTCTATTGTGAGCTTGTTTTCAAAGAATAGACATAAATAATCACTTTGCCTTATTTTGTGGGTGCAACGGATTCAATTAACACATAAGGATCCCAACATAACATTCAGTTACAAATACCACAGACAACAAACGCAAATGGATAACATTCTGAGCAAAACCTTCACTCAACAACCATTCCAACTGAACCGCAAGCATACAAAACCCATCACAACACAAACAATACCAACAGTCATCAGGAGGGTATGGTGATAAATACCCAAAGTGCAACAAAGGTGGATTTCATTATTTTGGGAATCAATGTGACCGGTTCCATTGCCAGCGATACGGTAAGATCGGTCATGCTGCCAAGGACTGTAGAGGGGAGCTGCAGACAAACTTCACCAATCAGAACAATGCACAAAAGGGATGCATTGAGTGTGGCAAGCCTGGTCATTTCAGGAAGGATTGTCCGCAACTCAAGAAAGGAGGGACTAACGATACAAATGGCAACGACACCAACAACAACAACAACAACAATGGTACTAAGGGCAGGGCTTTCATGATTGGAGGACGTCAGGCACGGGAGGATCCCAACATTGTTACTGGTACGTTTCTCCTGAATAATCATTCTGCCCATATGCTATTTGACACCGGTGCAGACCGGAGTTTTGTGTCGAGAAAATTTTGTGAACTTCTAAATGTTAGTCCTACTGCCTTAGAAGAACCATATACTGTGGAATTAGCAGATGGTCAGTTGATTGTAGTGAAACATATCCTTAATGGATGTACCCTAGATTTAATGGGACAAACATTGGACATTGATCTTATGCCTATTGCTTTAGGCAGTTTCGATGTTGTCATTGGCATGGGCTGGTTGTCTAAACACCAGGCTGAGATTGTATGCCATGATAAGGTTGTCCGCATACCTCTTATGAATGGAGAGACATTGTACGTACAAGGTGAGAAGAGCAGTACACCACTGCGTCTCATGTCTTATATGAAGGCGCACAAATTCCTTCGCAAAGGTCACACAGCAGTTATGGCAATTATAACTGAAAAGCCAACAGCAGAAAAGCAAATTGAAGATATGCCGGTGGTTCGTGAATTTCCCGAGGTATTTCCAGAAGACTTGCCGGGATTACATCCTACCAGACAGGTAGAATTCCGAATCGACCTTACCCCAGAGGCAACACCTAATAGCTAGAGCACCTTATCGGCTTGCACCATCTGAGATGCAAGAACTATCTACTCAACTACAAGAGTTGTTGGATAAGGGTTTCATACGGCCTAGCTTTTCACCGTGGGGAGCTCCAGTCTTATTTGTGAAAAAGAAGGACGAAACTTTCCGGATGTGTATCGATTACCGGGAACTTAATAAAGTTACTATTAAGAACCGGTATCCGTTACCTCGAATTGATGGTCTGTTCGATCAACTTCAAGGTTCGAGTTATTATTCGAAGATTGACCTGAGGTCTGGTTATCACCAACTCAGAGTCCAAGAAGAAGATATTCCAAATGACGGCGTTCAGAACAAGATATGGCCATTATGAATTCTTGGTCATACCATTTGGGTTGACAAACGCTCCAGCCGTATTCATGAATCTCATGAATCGGGTTTGTAAACCTTACCTCGACAAATTTGTCATCGTTTTCATTGATGACATTCTCATCTATTCAAAGACCAAGGAGGAACATGCAGAACATCTCCGACAGATGTTGGAATTACTTAAAAAAAGAACAACTGTATGCGAAATTCTCAAAATGTGACTTCTGGATGCGCGAAGTACAATTTTTGGGGCATATAGTAAATGAAAAGGGCATACACGTTGATCCGGCGAAGATTGAAGCGATCAAAAATTGAGAGGCACCAAAGACCCCTACCGAGGTACGACAATTCCTAGGTTTGGCGGGTTACTATCGACGTTTCATTGAGGGTTTCTCCAAAATCGCTGAATCACTTACTGCCCTCACTCACAAAGGAACCAAATATGTGTGGACTGACAAACAAGAAGCTGCATTTCAGCTATTGAAACAAAAGCTTTGCAGCGCACCGATTCTGTCCTTACCGGAAGGAATAGAAAGCTTTGTAGTCTACTGTGATGCATCAGGTCAAGGTCTAGGAAGTGTGTTGATGCAGCGTGAGAAAGTGATTGCTTATGCTTCTCGACAACTGAGACCGCACGAGAAATACTATACTACGCATGATTTGGAACTAGGAGCGATAGTATTCGCACTGAAAATCTGGAGGCACTATTTGTACGGAACTAAATGCACTATTTACACTGATCACAAGAGTTTGCAGCACATCTTTGATCAGAAGGAACTTAACATGAGGCAGCGAAATGGGTTGAGTTGCTGAATGATTATGAATGCGCGATTAAATACCACCCGGGAAAAGCTAATGTGGTAGCTGATGCTTTAAGCAGAAAGGATACAATACCGACAAGACGAGTACGCGCACTTCTACTGACGATACATACTGACTTACCTGACAAGGTACGCAGTGCACAACTCGAAGCTTTGAGTGAGGATAACTTGGAACAGGAATCCTTACGGGGTATGGATAAACAATTGGAAGTTATGGCTGATGGAACACGTTGTTTCATGAGCAGACTTTGGATACCTTTACATGGCGGTTTGAGAGAACTTGTGATGGACGAGGCACACAAGTCTAGATACTCAGTACATCCGGGATCGGATAAGATGTATCATGACTTGAAAGCATTATATTGGTGGCCTCATATGAAAGCCGACATTGCTAAGTACGTTAGCAAGTGTCTGACTTGCTCGAAGGTGAAAGTCGAATATCAAAAGCCATCTGGTTTATTGCAACAACCAGAATTACCGATGTGGAAATGGGAACAGATTTCGATGGATTTTATTACTAAGTTACCCCGTACACAGACTGGCTGCGATACGATATGGGTAATTGTTGATCGTTTAACGAAATCTGCTCATTTCTTGGCAATCAAGGAGACAGACAAAATGGAGAAATTAGCTCGAATCTACGTAAAGGAAGTAGTATCACGCCACGGTGTACCAATATCAATCATATCTGATCGAGATGCTCGATTCACTTCCAATTTCTGGAAATCTCTTCATAAAGTGTTGGGAACTCGCTTAGACATGAGCACATCATATCATCCTCAGACAGACGGTCAGAGTGAACGCACGATTCAGACACTTGAGGATATGCTGAGAGCTTGTGTAATTGACTTCGGTGATAGCTGGGAAAACCATTTACCGTTAGTGGAATTCTCGTACAACAACAGCTATCATACGAGTATTCAGGCAGCGCCATTCGAGGCATTGTATGGTCGTAAATGTCGTTCACCAGTTTGCTGGGCCGAAATTGGTGACAGTCAACTGACAGGGCCTGAATTGATACATGAAACTACAGAAAAGATTGTACAGATCCGGAACCGTATGGCAGCGGCTCGGGATCGACAGAAAAGTTATGCTGATAAACGGCGTAAGCCGTTGGAATTTGAAGTAGGAGACAGGGTTCTTCTAAAGGTTTCACCTTGGAAAGGGGTGATACGATTTGGCAAGCGCAGGAAGCTTAGTCCACGGTACGTCGAACCTTTTGAAATCCTGAAAAGGATTGGTCCGGTGGCGTATCAACTCAACTTACCGGATGAACTCAGTGGAGTTCATAATGTTTTTCACGTATCAAATTTGAAGAAATGTCTTTCTGATGAGACATTGGTAGTACCACTTGAGGAAATTCAGGTGGATGAACAGTTGCGGTTTATTGAAGAACCAGTCGAAATCATGGACCGCGAGGTCAAACAGCTTAAACAGAGCAAGATTCCAATAGTCAAAGTCCGTTGGAATTCAAAACGTGGACCTGAGTTCACGTGGGAACGGGAAGATCAAATGATGAAGAAGTATCCCCAGTTATTCAAAACAACGACAAACACTGAGAAGGAAAATTAAATTTCGGGACGAAATTTCCTTCAACAAGGGGATGAGGTGATACTTCTCACTTCAACATTTGCAAATTTCAAACAGTAAGTACAAAACATCTTTAACAATTGGTTTTGTTACAAACATTGTACTGAACACTTACATTTTATGTGATATACATTATGTGCTACATTTTGTGTGTTACACTTTATGTTAGTACAAACACGATTGGTTACAAACATTTATGTGCTATACTGTAAGATAGTACAAACAATTACAAACATTTTGCTATGTGCGAGGTCACATAGTACGGTATGATCAAACACGAACATTCACAGTTAGGTGGACTAACTGGTAGAATGCAAACAACCACTTGGAATGATCACACGTAGGGGTGACATTGCCAAACACAGAACGATCACACTTAGGTGTGATGTTGAACTTTGTATGTGAATGCACACAAGTACACTGAATGATCAAACAATACACTAATACGTACACATTGAACTTATTAGTAGTATCCAGACTACTAACATTTACTAATTTTCGGGACGAAAATTCTTTCAACAAGGGGATAATGTGACAATCCGACTTTTCGGATTAACCCCGTTAATCAACAGTTAACAGAAATGTATGAATTGTCACAAATTTAAAGAAAAAGGGTCCCAATTGAACAAAACAAGTCTATAACTTATTAAATTATAGAAATTAGGGTTAAATTGGTTTAAAGTGTACAACTTTGACTTGTAAAGTCAAAATTAAGTTTTGAGAGTCAAATTGAAACCCGAAATTAATCTATAGTCAACTATAATCGAAATTTAACCATTCTAAAACATTTAATTGATGTTTATATAAGTTATACACATCTACACTACTAGGATTAGTTGGTAATGGCAAGAAATAACCATAATTGACTTTCATGAGTCAAATTCGTAGGTAAAATTAAGCAAAAATTCGAAATTAACCAAAAATTCAAGTTGTAACCGAATATTAATCATTATTAATCATCATATTGATGATTATCATCAATTATCATCAATTATGAGACCATTAAGATTGAATTAAAAGCTCAATAATGGTCCAAATGGTGAAACCGTTTCTAACATAATCAAATTGATATAATTCGATCAAAGACACCACAATTAGAGTTACAGAAGTCTTATTCGGCACCCTTAGCATCCTAAACACACAACAATTCCAATCCAGAAGCAGTGATTCGAAGAATTCGATCGGGGTGAGGCCGAACTCAAGCTACAAATCAAAGTACATCAATTGGGTTGCGAATCAGGTAATTCTCGACGCCCACACACTCTAAACACACCGACTAAGCATAGCCCCATGTTAATTCGATTATACAAATTCGAATTGAATCAGTTCAATCAGTTAGGGCTCGTATTAGAACCAAATTGGGGTTTTCTATTGAAATGGAATTGAAAATTCAATTAAACTATATGGTTAGTTTCGAAATGCACTGGTCAATGAAAACCCTAAGCTAATTTGATCTAACAAACATTAATTGAAGGATTTTGAGTATAGAGTTCTTAATGAAAATCGGGTTTGGGGTTTTCGATTTAAAACGAACATTGTAATCAAATTAATGTACGTAGAAATATTGGTATTGATTAAGGGATAGAAAGCCCTATGAATACGAACATTAACAGCATCGAATTCGGTTCAATTAAGTTGAGGTGAAACACATTCGGGGTTGATTTTATTCGGGACCTAGAAAGAACACATAACTGAACCGATTTTCAAATTAAATACATCAATATGTTCTACTAGAACTTGGGAACAAAAGCCCCATGGTCTTGGGTTTGATCGGGTTCGAAACAGAGACTAATTGGAGGGGTCTTTGGTTCGGCTATGGTGAAACAAAAGGGAACCCGGAACTTATTGGTTAAATATAAGTGGAAGGCTTATTGTTTGCGAAATCAAGGTTAGATGGACTGGTCTGGGTGTGGGTTGTTGATGAAGAGGTCGCGGGTTCGAGCCTTGGGCTGCCCGGTTTTGTGGTTTTTAACCATTTTTGATTTTTAAATCATAACTCCTTCATTTTAAATCCGATTTGACTCGTTCAAATTGCGTTTGAACCGTATCGCGAATACAAACGATCTAAAATAATAAAAATTATATTTTTATCCAAAAATA
Source organism: Mikania micrantha (assembly GCA_009363875.1). NCBI lineage: Eukaryota > Viridiplantae > Streptophyta > Magnoliopsida > Asterales > Asteraceae > Mikania > Mikania micrantha. The sequence continues at coordinate 70,580 of SZYD01000626.1, forward strand.
TAATCGCGTATAGTTATGAGTATTCCGGTAAAAAAAAAAATCAAATATATATTTATTTGATTTAAATAAAACGATTTCAAAGACACGTATACGTACGTGTACATAATCCTAATAATCTAACATACGTGTGATGACGCGTATGTGATTTCACACTATAAAATCAAATATATGTTTATTTGATTTAATTAAACGATTTCAAAGACATATATACGTACGTACACACAATACTAACAATCTAACATACGTGTGATGACACGTATGTGATTTCACACTGTAAACAACATTCCGAATAACACAATGTTACTATTAAATCACAGATCTTTCGTAGAAGTTTATCTACACGATCTCACGCGTATTGATCATTCAGTTCACATTCAAAGGTGCGTACACGGCCCCTTTCTTATTTTAAACTGTTTTGGGGGAGAAAACATGTGCAACAAACTACTTTTAGTTACATATCACTTGCATGAGTTATCTGTTTACATTATGTGACAACATATCAACTTGAAAGTCCTTACACACCTCGAACCGTTTAGTTTGCTGTAATGCAAAGCGTGGTAGTTGGAAATAGATCTATTAGGTTTGACAAACCTCACCTGGTAGATGGGATCTACGCAGGTGTTTGACTGACCAAACACATTTTTACTATTGTTGTGATAGACAATAGTGGCAAGGCAAAAACATGCTATAGCATGGCAACTAGTCAGTTTCGGTGTCGAACACGTATGTAAATAGTTATATGACTAGCTATCATGACTGTGCATTTGTGATTATGTAATCTACAAATTTGTTATTCAAACTGATGTTTTGAACACTATGATTACTTAAAACCTGTGTTATGCACCAACCTTTGTGTTGACTTGATTTGCATGTTTTCTCAGGACGCTAAGGCGCGCGTAACAGCTGGCATGGACTAGGAAGATAGAGTCTCATGCATTATAAACTTTGAATAATTGAATTTGAATATTTCAGTATTTTGATTTGTAATGTTTTACTTATTAACAGTTATTTTGGTTTTGATTTGAAACGCTTCCGCAACTTTTTGTAAACTCTGATTATTATGTTTTTAAAGACCAATGTATGTTTTGAAATTCATATAGAGGTCTTCGCTATGTCTAATGATCTGAGATCCTGGTTTGTCACGCTCCCAAACGGTATGGTTCCGTTAGTTGAAATTGGGGGTGTGACAGTAAGATATTAACTTCTAAAATAATTGTATAAAGTATTAGTATTTAGAATATGCATTTATAGTGTTAGCTTTCAGAACGAGTGTATCAAGTGTTATTTAGCGTAAGTGTTTCAAAACCTTAGCATTGAGCATGTAGTTTAAGCATAGAGTTTATATCATAAGCATCGAGCGTATAGTTTAGGCATAGAGTTTATAGCATAAGCCTTGAGCATATAGTTTGAGCATAGAGTTTATAGCCTAAGCATCGAGCAGGTAGTTTAAGCATCGAGTTTGTAGCATAAGCATCAAGCATATAGTTTAAGCATCGAGTTTATAGCTTCCAAACTAAAAGTTTCAAGCTTAAGTATTAGTATAAGCATCATGAGTATGTGTAAAAGCATTTAATAAACATTTCAATAATCTCTTAAAAGGTATAACATGCTTCTTAGTCCCGAGGTAAAAACAAATATGTTTGAAAAGGGACAAATGAACTCATCTTGTGTTTGAAGTGGTTGACTAAGTTCTAAACAAGAATGTGCACGCTCGTTGTTGTGTTTGTGGTAGTATCCACGCTCCTGTATTGGTTTCATTTCATGGCATTTATAAGTATAATGGTAGTTCGTTTGTGTATGTGTACGTGTTAGTCCTAATGTTGGCTAACACTTGTGTGTCTTCGTCATTATTCGGCTCTAGTTCCATTGTCATAGCTTTTCTAACACTTAACCAATTTGAGTTAAATCTTGGTATGTTACCCTTGGCATTCTTGTTATTATGTTTAAGGGACAAAACTCCATGTTGTATAAAATTCGTTAATTCCAAAGAATTTCCATCACATTTGCAGTAACACATAACTATGTAGTGATTTATACATGTTATCCTAATTAAGTGATTTTAGTGTGTTAGATCATCTCAATAACCATGGGAGCCGAATAATCACTTAGAACATTTTAGTTGTGTGGGCCAATTGGGCCGAATGGTTTATTGGGCTCAGCCGAATGCACAATGGGCCGTCATAAAGTTTGGGCCTACCAAGGTCTTGGGCCGTTTGGTATTCTTGCATGGGCCAAGAATGGGCCAATCAATTGGGCTAGTCCGAGGGGATTTGGGCCGGTATTTGTGAGCCAAAAAGCATATCACGTGGGCCAATTTAAATTTGCTTGGGCCAAGTGAGTTGTTGGGCTAGGTTATTCATCTAGGGTCAAGAATTTTGGACTTAAACCGATCAAAGGGAAGCATGGTATTAATTCCAGCGAACCTATGGTTCATGTGGCTAAGGTTCGGTGCCCTCAGTTCCAGCAAACCCAGGGTTCGTTCGAAGGAGGTTCGGCCATGGTGGTTTTCATTATACAGGTTCGGGATTACTAGGGTTCGTGAGAAGTGTGAGGTTCGCGACAATGCCGAAGGTTTGAAAGGTTTGCCATGCACAGTTCCCCCCAGCTCGACTAGGTTCGCCGATGTTAGGTTCGTTTGCTTCCACAGGTTCGGCTAGTCCTGAGTTTGCATGGAGGTTCGTGGCTGAGAGCATGTAGGTTTGCCGGTGGTAGGGTTCGCAGCCCCTTGAGGGTTCGGCCAACACAGCTAGGTTCGGCGGCCAGTTTGGTTAAAAGGTTCGGCGGCCAGTTTGGTTAAAAGGTTCGGCCTCCTGAGGAATCAGCCTATAGAGGTTCGTTCGTAGAGTACAAAGGTTCGGCCCCTAGTGGGGGGGGGAGGAGGGTTCGGTCACCACAAATGGTTCGGCTAATGTGAGTGAGGTTCGCTAAAGTCCAAGGTTCGTTGCTCCTGGGCTTGACCGAAGGTCCAGGGTTCGGCAAGGGTGGTAGGTTCGCTGTGTTGGAGATGGCCATGCTGGTTCTGCTAGTAGCTGCGTTAAGAGGTTCGTGACCAGGGCAAGAAGGGTTCGGCCATCATACCCTCGTGTGAACCTTGCTGTAACATCATCACCACCAATTTCCCTGCAACATGTAGGCTTAACCATGGCTTCATCATACTCCTTATAGCGCGTTTTAGGGTATTTGTAGCTATGGTTGTTCGAAAGGTTTGATATACACTGGCTATGTGTGTGTGTGTGTGGAACCAAGGGTACAAACCCTAGTTTTTCAGATTTTAAAAGCTCCATACCTCGAAAATGGCTGGACAAAACCCTAGATCAGTTGTACTTCTTGATAGAGGACGTCAAGAGCTTCGTTTGGACACCAAGAATGCCCGATTTCGTCAAGAAACGAGCAAGTTATGATCGTTTGAAGGGTGATTATTCTAGTGAGAGAGGGAGTTGCGGGTGAGAGTGTTTAGAGAGAGAAATAGATGGTGAAAATGAGGTGAAAGCCTCATTTATGGATAGTATATAAAAATATAAAAATAAATTAATTTTAATGCCGGATACATACCTACAAACGGATTGTAAATTACCACTTTGTTCTAAATATCATATATGTATAATTTAGAGAATTTAGGTTTAGAACCATGTTTGGATAAAAAATTTCCGATGCTATGATAATTTTGACCATTCAATTTAAATATAAATAAAACATTGTCTTTGTTGGTAGAAACATTAACATTTCTACCTATTAACGTAAATGATAATATTGAATTGTAACGAAGAATATTCATAAATAAAAACCTACTTTGACAATCTGAACCATTATAGAATGCTTATAATTCGGTCATTTTTTTGAGATGTCAAGGTTGATAAACAAAAACAAAGTTTTCTGCTACTAACACGACATTAAATTTTTACAATCCAAATAAAGATTTATTGCACTTTGAAGTGTTTAATATTATACGTCATTAGTGATGTTCGTATTTATAAAACATTAATAATAAGAATTGTTAATGTAAAAACGTAGTACAATTAAAATTTAAAGAGTTTTAAATTTTTAAACACATAATGCACTGAATATATTCTGAAAAATAAATAAAAAAATATTTTTTACAAAACCTAACATAGTTGTGAAACTAATGTAAAAATAAATCTTATTAGTTATATTTTAATTAAAAAATAACTGTTCTACATAAGTTATGTTTGTCTTTATACAACACTAGCCTAGAAACCCATGTATTACATGTGTTGAACAAATATAACATGTTATAAACAATGATTTGCATAGAGATTTATATATTACATTTATTATTTGTTGGTTAAATAAGAAATATGAATATTTAAAAATTATAAATAACAAATAATTATAAATATTTAATAATTTTAAAATTATATAAACATATATAATATAATTAAAATTTTATTATATTAATTAATAGGAAATTAGTAAGTTTTTTATAATAAGATTTATAATTAATAATATTTAATTATATAATTTAATGAATAAAAATTATCAATATTTTAGGAGAGAGATGCGAGAAAATTTTTTTTAGAGCTACTTAATTAGGAGATGACATGTGTCTCCTAAAAATACTCTTTTATTAGAATAGGTAGATTCCATTGATTTTGAAAAAAATATTATTAATATATAATCTTAATAGTAATCAAATAAATGTTAAAAGAATAACAACTTGAATTTATCACCAAAAAAATAGGATTGATTTAATTTAACATAAAAATAGGATCTACTTGTTTTGTTGTTTTTAATTATAAATTGACACATGTCAATAATTATTTAAATTGAATGTAGGGTTGACACATGTCAAATTTAATGAAAAATTGATTGTGGTATTGACACATAAGCAAAAATGTTTTCCTTTATTATAACTACTATATGCATAATAAATGCTCATTAACAAGTAATTTTATATAGAAATTTGAAGGGGAAAAACATTTTTTTAGGTGTGGTAGTTGAGTACTGTTTAGGGATAATAAGATGATTCCCCTCATGCAAGACAAATAATAAAAGTTGAAATTGAAAAAAAAAGGTTAAATTATGAATAAGACGGACCAACATAATATATAATTTTCTGAATAGAAACTGAAAATCGACAGTTAATTTCCACGTTGCATCTTGCTATGCTTTTGATGCTTGTTGGGACATCATTCTATGAATTCTGTATTATTTTCAAAATTGTCCCTTGTTATTGTTATTTTCTTGTATATAAATTATTTTAACATTGTTCTCATTATATGATACAGCTTGACATGTTGTTAAGGACTAAAAAGTAAAAGCAGCATATCAAGCATTTATCGTAGATTTAATAATCGGGCGTAATAAGATGGTTGGTGAAAAACCATCAACAACTAATTTGTATGATTGTTGATACCGACAACTAATTAGTATATGCATTAATTTATGTAATTTTTTTATGTATATTAAAGACGAAATTTGTTTGTTATGATCTTATTATGGGACACTATATATTATTCTAAGATAGTATCTTATATATTACATGGTTCAATAAATAATACACAATAATTAGTAATAAAACTTTAGAAATTATAAAATAATTTTTTGATATAAAAATTAATCGCAATTACATATAAGTTAATATTTTAAGAAACAAAATAATAATATTATTTTTGGAAAAAATCAGCTTAAAAATCATAATTTTAGAAAATTTTGTTCCTATAAAAATCATATTTTACAACAATTTAATTTTTTAAAATAGTGTTTTATAATATTGAGATCTTTTAGTATATTAAAAAACATTTTTTAATTGAAACAATTATAATCAATTATTTTAATTTGAAAAGTGCATTTAATAGGTGATAGGAGATAGATGCAAGAAAATTAGTGTGAGAATTGTTTATAAATTTTATACATGTCCAAATTTATTTTTATTTATTATTATAAAGATTTCAGGAGATGGTATACTATATATAGGCTATAGCTCACGCCTCCTAATTTTGAGGAGACTTAATTTTAAAAGGCTTCAAAAACATGAATGCTAGGAATGAGATTTTGGGTTTTTTTTAAGAAGATGTTCAAATAGAAAAGGATATACAATAATTCAATAAATCATACCCATATGAAAGTATGAAACCGAGTAGGTTATCGGGTAGGAAAACCATGTAGCACAACGTGGGTAAAAAAAATATATTTTAAATACAATAAACATAATATTTATATTTATATTTAATTATCACAAATGAAAGAAAACACTTTTGCTAAAAAAAACCCTTAATTTTACAAACTAGTATGTAATCATCGTCTTGGTTGTCTTAGTCATCCATATTTGGGAACAAACCAATGCATTTTAATCGGATATGTCACAAGATAACACGCCATTTAGCTCTTAATCGCTTATTTTTGTTTTAAATATTATTTCGTCTTTACGATTTGTTTGTTTTTTTTACAGTTGATTGTGTCGAAGTGATATTTGAAGAAAATATGCATTTTTATCCGGAGTGTGTCTTGTTCTTTATATAGATAAAACTCTAAGAGCCAACATATATTATAAAGCTACTGAATAAACTTAAACATGTATTAAATCACAAGTTATATCGAAAGTATTAAAATTATGATGATATTTGGTACTCATATAAAATTCGTTGCACAAACATTTTGAGCTTGCTTGATAAAGTTTACCTTTTTGTCGTTTAGTCGTTTCATTTTGAACGATATTTAATAAATAAAATACATATTCCCTAGTCGAACTTCTTGACCTTGATGTCATTGACGTGTGTTTGTTTATGTTATGTCAATATTTTATCAAAGAAAAATTATAAATTGATTGAAGATTATGATGGAAAACACGTTGTTTTGAATATAGTATTTGGGTCTTCTTTATGCAAATACAAATTGTCATTTATTTCCTCAATCACGCATTCAATCCCCTAACATTTAAAATAGGTTTAAAACGATGACACAAGTAACTAGGGGTCATAGTTTTTGTAATATTTTCTACTTTTTGTTATGTTTGGTTCTATCATTTCTCAGCAATTTCCCAATTATATCAAACTTCCATGTTTCTCTTTTACGAAATAACCCAAACAATCGTAAGCTTCATGTTAAAATCCTGACACACAAAACACTATTATCAAACCATAACAAGAGTCTAAATGTAAAATGTGAGTAAATATATTGTAAGGAAAGAGTAAAACAAAAGTATTTTATGTGTTAGGTTTTACATATTCAAGTGGTAAAATATACATATTTATCAAAGAGCTATTTATACCAAGTTTGAGAGAAAGATAAATAAGTAAAACGCCAAACGAAAATGTGAACTTTGAAAATAATCATGAGGGGTGTTAAACCATGATTTCTTAAATCAAAATTTTAGGTTTATTAGCTTTAACAGAAGTAAAAATTAAAGGTCTCAAACATGAAATATGTATTTTATAGATATTAGATCTTCAAATTTAAAGATTTTACAAAATAAACAAAAAATGATTTTTGAAATTGAATATATATCAACTCGTTCACCAAACGAACCAAATACCATTAAACTTATTGAGACCAATTACCAATATTATAGAAAAAAAACTAAATATAGTTAAAAAAAGATTTATGAAAACCCGCACTTGTCTTTAACATTATATATATATACACTAGAAACCTGTTTATTACACGAGTTAAATAAAAAAATATAATTTATCACTCTCAATTTATTTTATTTCAATATATAAGTTACCAAACAATAAAAAATGATAGAAGTAATGTTAAGATGGTGCGATTATTAACGCTGACGCTATTTTATCGATTTCATTTAAGGAAAGAAAAGAAAGTAAATGGAAGGAAATAAGAAATATTTTTGTGTTCCTGAGTTTATTTAACGAGGTAAGGAAAAAGAAAATCACACGTTGTGTTTCTGGGTTTCATTTAAAGAGGAAAATGAAGGAAAGTGGAAGAAAAATTAAACAAAATTACTTGGTTTTCTTTCCTTATGATTTGGAAAGAATTGAAAAGGAAAAAAATTCATTATTTTCTTTTCTCTTCATTTATTTTTTTTATGTTACCTCCTTTAGTAAACTCGTAAACACAACTATATTTCGATTATATATGCATCTCAGTTCATAAGAGAAGTATGTGAAGTAAATTAAAAGAGGCGTGTACGTGACATGGTTGGGTGACCTATTTCGACTTATCGTGGATTTCGTTTTCCGATCAAAGTTCCCGATTGATACTAACTCTCTAATTTCGATATTGAATGAAGAAATGAAGATCTGAATAAAGGATCGTATACATATGGCGGATAAGCGGAAGATCAAAAGCGAAGCTAGCAGTAGCAGCAGTACAATCGATAACGGTAAAGGCGAAAGTGTCGTCGTTGACGTCGGTCGCCGGAGAAGCTCTTGCGGTTATTGCAAATCCGGCTCCAACACCAGCATCACTCACGGTTTGTTTGTGGATACTGACCAATTAGGTTTATCTGAATAATTTTGAGATAACACTGCCATCTGCGATCTTAGCGTTTAGGGATTTCAAATTGCCTAACTTTTGAATTTTGATTGTGACGTACTCTTTGGTCATATAAGATTATCTGCTTGTAGTTAATAAGGTTAGTTTAGAGTTGGTGTGGATTGTAAACCATTAGGAAAGATTGATAAGGACATCGAACTTGTATATCCTGAGTAGATTTACGAAGTACCTTATCCATCATCTATGGGAAGTTAGTAGGGTTTGACATCGAAAATCAAGTAATATCTACCCAATTGCAGGGATATAAATGAGTAGGCATCTAATATCTTACAAAAATTGGTTTATGATTCACCATTAGGAAACAAAGAAAACTATACGATCTTTTGGTTAAAGATGGGAAGTTCCAGTTGTATAAACTGCCAATGTCTAAACTACCATAGGACTAATCAGTTTTGATTAAAGATGTCAGGTTCTAGGGTTGAGCTGCTTGGAGCCAGGGCAAATGAACAGGATCATCTCACATTAGATGTTTTTATTTTGAACTATTTTCTTTGGTCAATAAGTTTGAAACTTTTCTATCATCTGAGATGAACTTAATAAACACTTCACAATGATTCTAACTTTCTGTTAAATAATTTGGTTTCTGGCTTCCCATGGCAATGAAGAACATTTCAAATGATGGCTATGTTAGACATGTAATTTCAATTAGTTAATTACTTAACTCTTTTTTATTTTAGTTTTGGATGTTCTAACTAATTTTGTTAAACAATTATGCATCCAGCATACATCTTATGATGTCCTTTTGTATATTCACTAACATGCTGAGAAGTGGAAGATTCTCAACAGTTGACATTATTAAAGTAGCAAACTATCATTTACATTGTTTGATCATTTAAAGGATTTCACATATATGGGTTATATATATAATTTAATAATTATGCTCTTCTGTTTTTTATCCTCCAAAAGTATACGATTATAGTTTTATATTAGGCTTTATGTGCTTTTTTCTGAAGTAAAATTTGGTTTCTTGATCTTGCAGGTTTATGGGCACACAGTTTGACAGTTCATGATTACCAAGGTTAGTGTGTGTAGCTTTTAGTGGTTATAATCATAAGATTTTCATGCCCTATAGATGGATGACATATATGTAGTTTATAGCTAGGAAAAGAAGCAACTAACATATATAATACAAAATTATGCAGTCAAGCATACATAAGAAATTTACGTATTTAGAGCACCTTATCTTTTATATAAATAATGAAATGAGATAATTTGGTACAAGAAAAGGAACACATTTAAATACTTTCCTATCATTGTTAAATCTTCTATGGGTCTGTTTACACCAAACTAATAGATTCCTGCATCCCTATGTTTCTGCTTAAAAAACTAATAGAAATAAATCTTTAGTTTCAATTAAGAAATTATGAACAGTTAACTTCCTAGAATGTATTATAAATTTTTTTATTTTTTTGACAGCTCTTCTTGACAGAGGTTGGAGGAGATCTGGTTGTTTCCTCTACAAACCTGAAATGGTAAAAACATGTTGTCCATCGTACACAATTCGTTTGAAAGCAAGTGATTTTGTCCCTTCTAAAGAACAAGTTCGAGTATCTAAACGAATGCAGAGGTTATATAATTTTCATCTTTTTCTTTCTGAAATGATAATCTGATTATTAATTGTTATATTAGTGGTATTCTGTTATCCTGTAATCAACTTGATTACAGGTTTCTTGATGGTTCACTTAATATCAAGAATTCAGATGAGCAAAAGGAGATATCACCTGCTAGTTTAGTACAAAAGGACACTAAAGTAGACAACCCTAACAGGCTACAATCCAACAACATTGAGCAAATGATTGTTTATCTGTCTAACCAGATTAATTCAGTTGTAACCACATGCATAGAGCATGGGGAATTTCCTAGTGAAATACAATATCCTAAAGCTTCTGTCAAAAGCGTTGCACCAAACAAGAGGAAGTTACAAGCAGAAGAAGCTCAAGATCTTGTGTATACCAGCAACATTTCTTTTCAAATTGCTGCTGTTTTAAGGCGGGTCCATAAGAATGTTGGGAAGGAAAAAGATCCAAAATTTGTTGCAGAAATGCTATCAAACCATTTACATAGTTCAGCATCAGCTATCAGTTTGTCTGTAAAAGCTTGCAATGGACATATCAATTTCTATTCTGCTGCAACACAAACTCAGGCGGATGTAATTGTGGGAAAGCCAGTAGTTTCTAAAGGCAGTTCTTCAAATAACCCTGAAAAATTTCAGGTCAAAAGTCAGAATCTTGAGATACGTCTGAAAAGGTCAACATTTGACCAAGAAGAATATGAATTATATAGAAAATATCAGATTACAGTGCATAATGATACACCAGATCACGTGACTGAAAGTTCTTACAAGAGATTCTTGATCGACAGTCCCTTAATCTTTGTACAATCAAATGGAGCTGATAGCGTTCCTTCTTGTGGGTTTGGTTCTTTTCATCAACAATATTTGGTTGATGGCAAACTGGTTGCAGTCGGTGTGATAGATATTCTCCCTAAATGCTTGTCAAGTAAATATCTATTTTGGGACCCTGATTTTGCATTTTTGTCACTTGGTAAGTACTCAGCACTACAAGAAATAAATTGGGTTAAAGAGAGTCAAAGTCATTGTCCTAGCTTGCAATATTATTATCTTGGATACTATATTCACTCCTGCAACAAAATGAGATACAAAGCATCTTATCGCCCATCTGAGCTTCTCTGCCCTCTTCGCTACGAGTAAGTTATTATTTAATGCCAAATGTTAAAAAGATAACTAATTTGGGTTGTAATTTGTTAATGGTGGGTCAAGCAATTGAAACAGTAAATATGTAACAACCACAAATATACTTGCAGGTGGGTTGCATTTGATATTGCTAAGAGGCTACTTGATAAAAAAAAATACGTAGTATTATCTGATTTTGGCACTTTGCAAAATGAGGTGTCTTTGTTGCCTGACGCTTTAGAAGATCAAATTGAACAAGAATACTATGAATCAAATGACATTCGTATTGATGGAGATGAAGAAATGTCAGAATGTGTTTTTGAGGACTCTGATGATGATGATGATGAATATGTAGGTCCTGCAACCACTAGTTTAATGCCTGCAGAAATGCGAAAAGATGTCAGTAATATTGTCATTGGTTTGAGGGGAATGCATCTGAAATATAAGGTACACTTTTACCAAAGTTGTGATCATTTATGTACTTGTCTCTTTCTATCTGGAGATTACAAAATGGGCGGGTTAGGTGGGTTGAGTGTGTGTCAAGTGGGTTTGGGTCAAAAGGAGATGGATCTGGCTAACCCATGAATATGATTATCAACCTGTATAATTACAATAGTAGTTTCCTTTAGATTAATGATTTAGAATCAAGTAACGTTTAATTAATGACAAATTTGGTTATTTTTTAGCTGTTTGATACTTTGCATTTTTAGCCAATTTAGTCAAAAGTTGATTGATTGGCTCATCGTCAATCAAATACAACCCATTTCTTGATATTGTCACCTAAGGTTATGTCGATAGATAAACCTTATGTGGCATTAAAGGCGGTTTTATAAAAAAAAAAACATTTTTTTCTTTTTCTTTTATACAGGATATACGGCAAGCTTTTGGACCCAATGAAAGGAACTACCTGGAATATCAGTTGGATAAATATGTGACGGCTGTTGGTACCGATCTCTCAGAGCGAATAATCTACTTTGTTGGCTGATGCATTCTTGAATCAAATTGGTATTCAGAACAATAAAATAAACGCTTTTAGGAAAGGTGGCTGTCATCATTGAAGGTCATGTCTGTTGTTTCATTTTTACTGCTAGATTTTACTCTTGCTTGTTTGTAAAACTATATTTTTTATCAAATGCTTAATTATGTGAATCAAGATGCAGCTTAACTAAAATTATCCAACGTGAAGTAGGTTGAAATGTGTAGGCTGTGATCCTACAGTCCTGGAGATGGTCACCAGCATGTGGTTGAGGATAGTGAACTAGTGAGTGTGTGACTGTGAGAGAGACATGTGAACTAATGGCAACGTTCCCTCAACTTTGTTGTAATCTTTGTTTTGGCATTTAAAAGTAAATGAAAAAAAAAAAGAATAAAAGGAAAAGAGAGTAAATTAGAGAGAACTTTATTTATATATCAATTTATAAGTTTGGTACTTAATAGTGAACGTCTTTAAGGTAATGAGTTTGTAATAGGCTACATTCTTTTAACTAATTGTTGGTAAGATTTCTGTTAAAATTTTTTTAGAATTAAGTGTTTTAAATTATTTTAGGGTAGAGGTAAGGCTTGTTTGTATATTGTTTTTATTAGATTTCACTGGATATGCTTGTTTGTTTATTATTTTACTAGGTTAGAAACCCGTGTCATACACAGGAATGAATTCAAAAAATGATGTAATTTGAACGTATTTATAATTTTTAATATAATAAAAGAATAGCAAGGAGAACACTTGTCATCTTTTCATTAACTTAAAAATTATTTTTTCCGTATCTCTTTCCTATTAAATATTAAATATTAATAATAAATCATTTTAAATAATTAAATTATAAAATTAAATATAAATATAAATATATATATATATATATATATCTTTTTATCATAAAAGTTAATTAAAACTTAATAAATCATACGAAAATTTAAATTATATAATATCTTAAAATATAATTTTATAATTTTTAATTCTTCTTTGTAGTATGTTATTTTTAGACATTCAATAGTTATTATTTTATAAACATTAATAATAAACACACAAATCTTTGTAAAAAATTGTTGTTTATAACATGTTATTTACAAACCCATGTAGTACATGGGTTTCTATCCTAGTTAATAAATAAATAAGTAGATGTTACTTTTTATAATAAAAAACGATTGATGTTATGTATATGTATAGCTACCAACACAAATTACAAATTTTTTAAAAAAAAAAATTATTTACAACATTAGATATTATGTTTGTAAAATAGAACCAAAAAATCAATATCGCTTATGCTAATTGGTTGTGAATTGAAGATAGTATTGTTTAAATATGATGATTCAGAAGATACCTTTGTAATTGGAAAGCATTCTATCTCATTTATTGGGAAAATATGAAACCGAAAATTGGATTTTGATATCCATTAATTCTGAAAAAATAAACTGAAAAGTTGTATATCTTATACATGGAAATAAAGAAAAAAATAAAATAACTATGGTAAGTGTATGTTATTTAACCGATTAAGGATTAGAAAATTCAATTTTGAAAAAAAATCTACATAAAGTAAAATTTAATTAGAAAATCAGTTAATGTGTGTATGTATATGTATATATATTTAGTTTTAAAAAATTAAAATTATATATTTCCAATTGTAAATAAATAAAAAAGGAAAATTAAACTTTTTGATTTATTTTTTTTAAAACTTTTTGATAATTTTAATTGATGAATCACAAAGTACCAAACTTGGAAGCCCTAAAACTCTGTTTCACTAATTTTGGTAAACTCCTTCGCTCAAAATACCCCTAGAAGATGTCTTGATGACAATTCAAGTATTGACTTGTGTTCTACAACAAAATCACGTGAATAACACATATATTAAGCAACCAATTTGGCTATATGCAAAAATCTAGTGGTCATGTACAATTGTCTTTACAAAAAACTACAGATGGTAATAATTGGATTGAATAACACGTCAAACAGACAATTTTCAATTGTAGGCTCATTAACAATTTTGTGTCTAGTTAATTTATTTTAATAAATAATTAACCTGATGACTTTTAAAATTATAGAAATATAATGTAAAAAAAATAAACTAATATTTTTTGCAACACATTACAGCTGAATGTTACATTTTTATGCATTTAGCAGTTTGAGATAAAATACAAGCTAAATTGGCTCATATATATTTGGCAGACATTAAACAATTGCCACATAAACTTGGATAATATTGCCAAATTCTTCAATAGCTTGGATATAATAATGCAATAACAAACCTATTCTTTATCACACAATGATTCTCATATATTATCTCCTTTGACCTCGAGTTCACTTTTACACATAAGCCAATTTACCCAATCAACCAAATCTTTCACTAATCCTGCTCATATGTTACCATAATCATACTATGTAATGAATGCGTCTATTTTACAAATATAGCTAATTTTAAATAAAATGTTCCTCACTTTTCGTATTAAAAAAATCACGCTTAACAAAATGACTTCTTGAGTAGAGCCTCTAGCTATGAGAAAATTGGAATGTTACACAACTAATCCTCTACTATGAAATAATAACAGATGTAAGTTGCAAGCATAAAATTTTAAATATTTGTATCTAGTTACTAACAAAAATGTGAAGAATATAGAACATAGTTGAAACTGCATTGTAAAAAAAGAGAGAATGACCTGAAATAAAAAGAATATCGTGAGCATGATATGATGTTGCAGTCTCAAAAAAATCTTGAAGGTAACATGATTTGACTTGCTAATGAATGGTATCATATTTCGTGTTAACAAACCTTAAGCAATCCACTTTATGGTATAAATTCTTGATTTTATTCCTAAAATGTGTGAAATTTTAAGATGCAATTATTTACCAGGTATGCCCTCCCATACAAAAAAACATAGACTTGTAAAATTGTAATCTGCATCCCAAAAACAAATATGAATTGTAAACAATGGTGACAAAAGGAAATGAAGATGCATCAAAAAATATTTAAAGAAATATCAAGTAACCAGAAGAGGTAAAGTAGAAAGAGAGCATTATAAAAAGAGTCAAGGAGTTGACCATCTATGTACACAACCCTGCTCAAAATTTCTTCTCATTTATACCAGCAAGTTTACGTTTAGACAGGGCAATCTTAATTTAAACTAACATTTATTTCAAAAGAAAAGAATCTTACATTCCTTGGCAAATTGATGAAAGCACTCAAATAGCCCCCATTATCCAACTTAATTCCTTGCATTAAACCTTATCCTAATAAAAACAATTGCGAGTTCAGTTGATTCAAGATACCAAAAAAAAATGAGTATATTATACATGAAGCATTGACTACCGGAAATATATAAAAAAACAATAAAAGCTTAAAAAGTAACGAAACATAAATAAAAATTAATACACCAATTCATGTAGAAATCTTTGAGTAATACTGTCATCCAATTGCAATAAAACAAATAATTATGAGAATGTTTTAATAACTGCATAGCGTTTTTTTTTCTTCCAGGTATTTATCATTTGTTGTTCTATGTCAAAAAGCTAACACTCCTTATAGCAAACTATATAAATGAGATATGTATGACATATGTAGCAAGGACAAATGGAAAATAAAAAAATAAATTGCACTTTATATCAAATTCTTCTATTTCAACATAAATGGTTATTCTTGAATCTTTGTTGCATATACCGTCCTACAGTTTACTGAATAGATCATTTGCCTTAAAATAAAACCTGTGAGATGATTAATTAACTTAAAGAACACATCCATCTTGGTCCTCTTATCCACCCAAACCTTCCATAAGCATGTAATATTAGATTTTTTTATATAGTTCATTAGTTTATAGAAATCAATCAATTTTCAAAAATATATAATTTATAGCTTACTTTTGATTGATTTTGTTGAATCCTTATGTCATAAAAGCCACTAAATAATTACTAAATGACACTTGAACCAAAAAAAGTAATCACTAAATAAACTAATTAAACACTAAGAACCAATGTCGAGCTTCTTGCCTTCCTTATTCTTGGCTCCCAGCATGAATCTTCGCAAATAAATCCCAGCCCTGCCAAAACATGTAATGGATTTTTAAAAATTCTAACAAAATATTCATAAATTACTAAAAAAACACATCAAAATCTAACAATGACACTGATCAACATCTTCACATCAAAATCAAAATCTCAAATTAGGTTTCAAAATCCAAGTAAGAAATCTAAGTATAAATCAATGAGCATAAATATGTTCGAGCATCAAGGTCTAGTAACAGAAAATAAAAAATCTACAGACCTTAAAAGATTAGCATTATTTGAACTATGAATCGCTGAAAAAAAAAGCATAATCTAATTTTCAAAAGGGAATGAAGAAATCGAACACATCCGGCTTTTGGCCTTCTCGTTGTCGTTTGAGTCTTTACACAGACAAACATATGAGAAACTTTAAAATGAGAAGATGTGTATAATCTCCGGAAGAAGATCAAAGGAAACTTGAGAAAGAGAACGACGTGAGGAGCTAGGGTTTGTAACTGGGTTTAAAGTATTTATGATTGTCCTGGTTTTTAAATAAAACCTATCTTATTCAAACTCTTGTATACGAATTGAATCCGGTCGAAAGAGAAGGAGAAAAACAAATTAGGGTTTGTATGTGGTTTTGATTAAACGAAAAAATAGGAACAGAATTCATTTTTTATTATTAAAAATTAATTTTGAAAATTATATATTTACATGACACCATTAAATGTAACCTCCAAACTGCCTAATTTCCACCGTAGGATCAATTTGAGATTAAATCTCAGCCGTAATAAGTCCTATAAAAGCTTCTAGAAGCGACGGTTCATGGCGGTTTTACGTTATCTCTCCTCCCCACCAGCGGTTGTATACGGTTTTAATCAATCTCGCCTGAAAATCGCAGCCAATTTGACCCAGTTTCCCTCCCAACTGATGCGATTTACTGATGTCAGCAGCAGTTACCAGCAGTTGCAGCCTATCTCCCATGAAAATCTCACTCCAAAATATGCAGTTTAGAGATGTGGTCCAATCCAATTATTGTCGTGTACAGTTGTTTTTTAATGGGTTAGACACGTCCTTAATTTGTGGTGTACAGCTGCTATTTGAAAGGTTAGACACGTCCTTAATAAATTGATAAACTTTGTCAGAAGAAAATTAAAAAAGAAACAATGAAACATACATGAACCACATAAAAACATTCAAATAAGTGTAATGTAATATTCATAGATGTTTTTATTTACCTGTATAAATCTCTCATTAACTAAAATGTTAAGCAGATGTTTTTTTTCAATAAAAATGCGAAGGCTTTGTTTTTTTTCAATAAATATCAAATAAAAATAATAATAAATGTGGGGAGTTTATTTTTGTAAACGTGGGTGATGCAAAATTGTAAATTGTATGCAGTTTATTTTGCTACGTGGGTGGTTAACTAAAGCTTGCAAGCTCTATATAAGGCTTTGAAGATGAAAAAGCTTAAATACTCATGTACATCATGGAGAAGACAAAGTGAAACATCAAAAAACTTTTCTTTCAGGTTTGTATTTAGTATTTAATTTTAATCTTTCTTCTTTTCTACTATGAGTGACATAAATAGTTAACCGTTGTAACTATACTTAATATAAACTGTTGCAGAATATCAAGTCACAAGAATATGAGAAAAACCTTATCAAACCTATTATTGCATCTACTAAGTTTGAGGAAACTTGAAACAAACAAGAGCAACCAATCAAGGTATTTGTTTCTATTAAATACTATGGTTGTATGTTTTTCTAATTCATGTAAATGTATCAAAATCATATCACACTGACCCGAGGTTCCTGTCCTTTCCTCCACAAGTTGATACATCAGAATGAATACAAGCAAGAATCAATCAAGGTATTTGTGTATAGCCAAGATAACGACTCATTAATATTCAAAATTTTCGCTTTGCTGCTAAATATTGTGTTAAATATAGCTTCAGTGCTTTTTTGTTAGTTAAAATGTTTTTTATTTGCTTTTTAACATGGTGGAAAACCAAAAATGTTGAGATTATTTCTTACGAGTGCCTTTTCAGTCCCAGCAAGGTAACAATTTTGTTTTCGCATTTTCAGTAGTCGGTTACGTAAATCATTCTAAAGCAAAGACTGATTATGTAACTACGTAATTATGAAATTAATATAAATTATTCTAAATGATTTACTTATTATATAATTATGTAATTAGTTTTGTTATTTCATTTATAAATTGTTAATAAAAAGCTAAATATTTTTTCATTAGACTACAAGCTAATTAATACTTCAAAATAGCACATCAGCAAATATAGAAACCATCTGCACTAAATGTAATTATAAACGTAATATTTAATAGTTTATACATGCATTATGTTCGTTATTTTAAAAAGTATTAGGCATGTAAAAATATATGAATTCATGCATCCATGTAGCAATTTTAGATTTCATTGCCAGGCCACCAAATCCGGCCGAAATCAATATAAATATATGCGTGTGTGCTTGTCAATGATATGATTTGAAAAAAAGAATAAGAGGGAAGATTATAAATATCCATCATAAGGCCTAAGAGAACGATTCACAAACCAATATGTTTTATATGTGACTAGGATCAATGGTTAACAAAGCATTTCATCTATCTTATAATTTAAGCTATTTATCATGTTCATTAGGTGACATTTTCAATCTATGTATATGTTTACGTTGTTATGTCTAAATTGTTTAACAACTACTTCTTGTCATTTGTTTTTTTTGCTTTCGTTCATGTGCTTTTGAATTTAATGGTTTATTATTCTGAATGTAACATTGCAGATGTCATCAAATGTCCAATACAAGAGAGACCAACAAAAAACAAACATAAGGCCTAAGAGGATGGTTTAGATCCAAAGTGTTTTACGAGTGACTAACGTCAATAGTTACCAAATCATTACACGTATCTTATCAGTTAGCTACTTTTGTGTTGGTTTGTTTAAATAAATTTGTACTTTGTTGTTAAAGAAAACATTTTTTAAATGAGATTTAGCATAATGATTTCATTATGACATTAAGATACCCGGCCACCGGACGGGTATACCGCTAGTTTAAATTATATTTGATATATGATTGACATGTGGCAAGTTTAAGTTTAGAATTGATGTGGTAATGACATGTGGCAATTTTAAGGTAATACTTGATGTGGTTATGACACATAAGCAAATAAATCTTCCTTTATTATAAGTTATAGATTATAGATTATATTTACTTATCTATTATTAATTAAATACTCAAATGTTTTTATAAAATATATTAGTAAAAAATAATTTATAGGAGTGTAAAAAATATTGGTAGGAGCTGAGCTTTTTGGGATGACCATAAGTCAAATTGATTCATAAAGCTTACTATTAAAATTCTTGAAGTTTCAAATGATTTGCCATGAAAGTTATAAATTTCAAGAAATTCAGTGATAAATTACTAAAATAACAAATTATAACTCTTCACATTCAAGATGATCCAGAATATCAAAGAATTTTAGACCCCGTATCATATACTTAGCTCAACTGCTCAAGATCATTCAAAGAATAGTTGATGACCATTAAGGCAATTGATAATGGTCCCTGATGCATGCAAGCTTAGGGTTTTAATTTGCAAACAAGGAAGGTTTTATCTTAGTTGAACATTAATGGTTTAACATCTAGGATTATTCTGATTTTAGAACAAAAAAAAGAGATATGGCAAAACCGTATGACTCGTTTGTCCATGAAAAGTGTCACGAGTTCAAGTTTCAAAGGAATCAATAAGCAAGATTAAAGGCTCATTTCTTTCGCACTGTTGGTTTATTAATTTATTTCTACTAGATTTTTGACTTGTCTTGCTAGCCCTGTTATATTAATAAAATTCCTGCCCTTGAAAAAAAAAAACTAGAAATTGGCTACATTATACATTTTATACCTTTTCATTTTGTCATTTATTTCATACATATATCCACGTATCACATGTGTGTTTTGACCAAATTTCGAGAATAATATAGATGAATTGGATGAATAATCATTGTATATACAACTAGGTTAAAACCGTCTATTGCACATATTAACTAAATGAATTGAAAATTATTTATTTTAAATAACTTAGTATATATATTTTCTTTGAAGACATTTTATGTAAAAATTAAAAAATTGATTTATGATTTAATCACATTCAATCAAATTTAATAAAATCATTAGTATTAAATAGGAGAAAAATGAGGAAAAAATAAAAATTTAATTAAAGGTAACGTATAAGTATTTAATAGGTGATAGAGACAGGAAAGACAACTTTTAGGCAGGTTTTAACTTTGACACGTGCCATATCAAAACTTTTATTTATTATATAGTATAAATATAAATATAGATATAGATATTTGAGTCAACAAAGTCATAGCTAACTAATTAACTAATTAGTTAACTAAATAAACAAATCATAACTAATTACTTTTTTTGAACATCATTTTAACTAAAAATGACGAAATGTAAATTCTTCTAATAAAATGACTTAAAACTGAATATTTTACATTCCCATGGATTTTCAAAGCTAAAACTAAAAAAAAATTGTTCTCGTGTTCGCGGTTTGGGCACTTGAACACGGTCGCAACATCATCGCTACCTTTATGTTAAGTCATGATAACCACTATTTTTTTTCTTTTTTCTATCTTTTTTTCCCGACATATCCCTTCTTACACAAATCACAGCTAAAGGTGGGCAAACAGGATTTTTAAACCAAAACCGATTTCGATTCCGGTCAACAAATTCAAGAACCGGTTCCGGTTTTTGATCGGTTCCGACATGTTTTTGGCTGGTTTCGGTTTTGGGCGGGAAATGTTGGAACCGGTTCCGGTTTTTCCAGTTTTGGTTACGGTTTCTCTGATAACGCGGAACCGCATGTACCCATCGCTTCATACATGACCGGTTTCGGTTTGTGTTGTTGGTTCCGGTTCCCTTTTTTGCCCCTCTGTAGTGAGAACTATAAAAATCAAACATCAAATTCAGGTTTAGTTTGAATAAATATATAAGGCCCAATAAGATCCAATAAAGCTTCATGCAATCCTAGGCCCATTCTGTGAATTCCAAATCCAAATAAATGTCACTTAATTTAACAGATCATTCATCATTGCACATTTGCACAATTTATTTGAAACTCTGGAAAACTATGAGCGGTTAATCTATTAATGCTTTAGATAATCAGTTATTAACAAAGCATGAAAGCCAAGTAACATGATATTACTATTATCATTAATATCCATATAGAAAGTCTATTCATGCATTTAAACATGGAACACACGTACAAGTATAACCATACAAACTACGTTGAATGCGTGAGCACCAACATTGACAATTTAAAGTCATCGATGTATGGAACAAGACAAAAAAAAGTATCATTATATATTTCTATACTTGTATAACCATTTATAGAAAGATAACAACACAAATAAAACAAGAAAACGTTTAAATATGCTATGCGCATCAAAGACACGACATGAAGACGTTTAACGTAATTAATTGTTGGGGTTGACTAAACTAACAAAATAACCATTCTAAGAAGAGTAAATTACTGAGATTGTCCATTTGATTTGCTAATATTTCATTTTTATTCTTTAGGTTTCGGAAAGATAACATTTGTAATACATATAATCTATCACATGCTTGACAAATTGTGAAAATCGTAGATTACTTGACACATAAAGTATCTCACATGTGACATGTTTGACACATATATGTGTTACGAAATTTAAAGGTTTGAAATCATAATAATAATTTATAAAAATAACAAATCTGTCACATGCCACTCTCATAATTACTCTCTTATTTTTTCCCTCTTTTTTATTTTATATATTAAATACTAGCTCAATACCCCATGTATTACACGGGTTAAATAAAAAAGTAATAAATATTTAATAATAATATGATTAATAGTTTATATAGTTTAATACATAAGTAATAAAAAATAATATTATTTATTTAAAAACTAAGTTTATTAAAGTTTGTTTTTTGAATATTTCGTTTTGAAAAACAATTATTGAATATTTTATATTTCATGATAATTTGGATTCTAAAAAAAATGTACTCTTTCAAAATTAATATCTTTTTTAATGCTTTAAAAACCTTTTTTAATTTAAAAATGTATAAAATTATATTTAATATTTTATTATTGAATATGGGAACATTTAATAGGAGAGAGATGCGAGAAAATTTTTTTATAAAGATAGTCTAGAAAAGTGACATGTGACACATTTTATATTGATTTATTAGTATAAATAGACTATCTTTCTCTCTCTCTCTCTCTCTTTCTTATTTAACACTAATGATTTTAAATAATTAAATTATAAAACTAAATACAAAAAGTATAATCTTTTTGTTTTAATAAATTATTAATACTTAATAAATCATAAGAAGATTTCAACCATGTTATTTTAAAATATAATTTTATAATTGTAAATATTCATTATTTATTATTTGTAGTTTTCAAATCTATATTATTTCTTATTTCACTAATGATTAATATAATATCAAACACAAAAAATTTTATCAAACCTATTAGTTTAGAACAAGTTAAATTTATTCAATTAATGTAAAACTATTTTTATGTAATTGTTTCTCTTCTCTATGTATGTAAATGTGTTTGAAACAAAGAGTGCATTTAATATTATTAGATAGTTTCAAAATTTTCAAATTATTTTTTTTTCTATTTTTAACCTAATATTTTTCTATCCAAATACCCATGCGTATATGCACTTTCACTTTTACACGAAAATAATTACCTTGAAATTTGGACCAAATTTATTAAATTTCTTTATTCAATCTCAATAAAATTAATTGTATTTTCTCAATTAACTTCATTTTATAACTTAACAAACAAAAACTTGTCTCACATAATAATTTTACAATTAATAAATCTTAATTAGTAACTAGGTTTAATCCCACCCGCGCGTTGCGGCAGGTTATCACATTACACTTACAATAACGGGTATTATATATCATTTGCAAAATCATAAGTTACGTAGCAAAATCAAATCTTTCATCATAAACTCTATACAATTATATATATATATATATATATATATATATATAAACATAAAATTATACAAAATTGAAAAAACAAAATTTAAAAGTTTTAGTGGCCAAATTTAAATAAAAAAAACTTTATATTATATAAAAGTTTTAGTGACCAAAATCGAAAAAACAAAACTTTATATTATATAAAAAGTTTTAGTGGCCAAAATCAAAAAAAAAACTTTAAAAAGTTTTAGTGGCCAAAATCGAAAAAACAAAACTTTATATTATATAAAAGTTTTAGTGATCAAAATCGAAAAACAAAACTTTACTATTAAGTTTTAGTGTTCAAAATCGAAAAAACAAAACTTTATATTATATAAAAGTTTTAGTGGCCAAATTCGAAAAAACAAAACTTTATATTATATTAAAGTTTTAGTGGCAAAAATCCAAAAAAACAAAACTTTAAAAGTTTTTGTGGCCAAAATCGAAAAACAAAACTTTATATCATATAAAAGTTTTAGTGACCAAATCAAAAAAACAAAACTTTACTTTTAGTGACCAAAATCGAAAATACAAAACTTTATATTATATAAAAGTTTTGGTGGTCAAAATCGAAAAAACAAAACTTTAAAAAGTTTTAGTGGGCAAAATCGAAAAAACAAAACCTTATAATATATAAAAGTTTTAGCGGTAAAAATCAAGTAAACAAAACATTAAAAGTTTTAGTGGCCAAAATCAAAAAAACAAAACTTTATATTATATAAAAGCTTTGGTGACCAAAATCGAAAAAACAAAACTTTACTGTTCCTTTCAGTTGGTTTTTAATATATATATTAATTTGTATTATTTAATATAATTTTTTGAATCAGCCTGTGTTATACACGGGTGACTAACCTAGTAAAATAATAAAAACCACAAACATGAACAATTTAGTTATGAAATTGTAGGAAATTGTAAAAAATCGTAGAAGTAGAAAATTGGAGAATATTGCCGGGTACAAACATGAAAAGTGAATGTACCTGCTCTAAACCCTGCTATAAAAAACATCTCATTTTTTGTGTGTTACACATTCACAAACTTGTGAGTGTGCGATCAACAGATAGAGGGCAGCAAGAAAGGGAGCGGGAGCGGCCGGCGCTTTCCCTGCAAAGCTACGACCAACGACATTTCCTATCCGGTTACCGACAACAACAAAGGCGGCATCCCCCCATGTGACAGCCGCGAGTATTTTTGTGGCGGCCTCTTCTCCTTCAACTGGCGAACAACTATGGTGGTTGACTCATAGGCGCCCCGGGGTAGGGACAAACCTGACCCCTGTCTCGGGCCCATTTTTTAGAGGGACACAATTATATATATATATGGGAGGGTTCAAAAGAAAACTCATTACTTTAGAGAAATTAAGAAAACTCGTGCTAAATAATCAATTTTAAAAAAAATCATGATTTTTTATATTTAGCATAGAAATGATATAAAAAATTTTTTTTAATAAAAATATGTACATTACAAAGTTACGTATATGTAACCAATAAAGTTACATATATGTAACTTATATATGTAGTTTACAAGTTACATATATGTAATCAATAAGTTACACATATGTGATAACATGAGTTACATATATTTTTTAATTTTTTTTATTTTGTTAATAGATCTGACATTATAATAAAACAAAATGTAAAAAAACGAAAAACGAAATTGATTGATAACAATTGTGATTAGTTTTCTAAATTTTCTCCAAAATGGAGGTATTCTATGGAACCCTCCCCTATATATATATATATTAAAAAAATAAAAAAACTAAATAAACACAAATTTGTATAGTCATTTCAAAGAGGGACACAATTTGTATTAGAATAGGCCCGTTTCTATTTTTTGTATACCCAACTCAGTTTTTAAGCCTATTTTAAAATCTTTATTTTAATTATTTATATTTTTGTATTTGAAAAATGAGAATCTAAAATCTAAATAATCCACACCCTAGTCCCCATGTTTATTTTTTTTGTATTCCAATAATTTTGCCAATTAGGGCCCTTGGCCTCCCATCTCCCAAGTCCCACCACCGCCCGACCGCCCCCTATTCGGCCTTCAGCCCTTCATGGCGCCTTCTGCGCTACCCCATCACGCCACACAAGACACGACCGCCGCACCAAGCCGCTGACGGCCGACCCCTTAATCCAAGCAGTTCGACCCATGCACACAAGTCACGAGTGCATGATTTTGGACCGTGGACTGTCTCGCGAGTTGTAACCTTCACTAGGTAAGAATGAACACTCAAAATCTCCTATTAGTGTTATTGTGTTAGTTGATTATACAGTATAATATTATTTGTTGTTGAATTAGGATTAAAGCCAAATGTTGTGTTGTTGAATTAGGATTTAGGGCTAAAATTTGTGTGTTTTTTTAATTAGGATTTAAATTTATGTGTTGTTAAATTATGATTTACTAATTCAGGGTCAAATTTTGTGAATTTGTGTGTGTGTGTGTCAATGGGTCATATGTGTTTAATTTATTTAAATTGCATCCCTAATTTTTGAATTAAAGAATGATGTCTCCTAAACAACTATCCGATAGTCAAAAACGAAGTTACTGAAAGAAGTTTTTCTAAGTTGAAGTTACTGAAATCTTACTTACGAAGAACAACGTCCCAAGAAAAACTTAGTGGATTGGCCATGATAGTTATCGAGAGCGATATATTAGAAAGTATAGACTGCGAAGAGCTAATCAACCACTTGCTATGAAGAATGCTATGAGAGCTTTACTAATTATCGGTTAATTATTGTTATATGTATTTCACTAAACTTGACTATGATTTTGTTATGTTTATAATTTATTCGTATAATTAGTCATCATTTACAAAAAAAATTACATACTTGAACGTGTTAGAGGCCTTTTTTTTTTCCTGGCTCGTCTTAGGCACTCAAATTCTCAGGGTCGTCCCTGGTGGTTGCAGTCTTGTTCCTAGGTGCTGAAGTCGAATCAGCTGCTCTGTCGAGCCGAAACGAAGACGGAGAAGGTGGCTTTGCCTCGAGGTAACAACAACAATAACCATGGCACCTTTTCGGGTTAGGCGATCTGAGAAAAAAAAATATGTTTTATCTCTCAAAATTTAGTTCACAATGTTGGTATTAAACTCGTTTAAAACTTAGATCTGCGTATAGATTATGGTTATGGGTTATGGTTGTTATGACATCAAGAATTTTCAGCGGCCGAAAGTATTGGCCACCGGCTAAACGTAGGACAGATGGAAAGCAAATGTGCCGATCGGTTGGCTACGGGGCTGTTCTGTCACTCATGACAGTTTCAGGCCTTAGTCAAACTCGGTCAGAGCTGGAAAAAAAGAAAAACATTTTGTATTCATGAGTCGCATTTAACGTGGGAAAAGAAAAGAAAATAACACATGTCATGTTCCCGAGTTTCATTTAAGGAGGAAAAGGAAAGGAAGGAAAGTAGAAGGAAAACCAGACAAAATTTCTTAGTTTTCCTTTCCTTTCGATTTGGAAGGAAATGAAAGGAAAAAACTTTATTATTTTATTTTCCTTTCTTTTCTTTTCTTTTCTTTTCGATTCTCTCATTTAATAAACTCGGGAACTGAGCGTAAATGCTCGGATGTATTTGTGACGCTGAAAGGAGTCCGGAAACGCATTCGGATCTCAGAATGAGCTACGGTTACTAATTTTAAAAATTTATAGAATAAAATATTGTAAAAGAATAAAAGAAAAAGAAAAAAAGAAAAGAAAAAGGAACATAAGAAAAAAAAAGAATTTTAAAAAATTAGTAAATTTCAAAAAAAAAAAAACTTTTTTTAACTTTAGAAATAGTTAAATGTTTCATCTTTTGATATAAATGGTAAACTAATTATTTTAGAAAAATTAATAGAAAAGCTAATTCTTACAAAACAATAAATGATGCTTGACAAAATTATATATATTACTATATATTATTAAAACTCATGTAAAGAAATAGAAAAATTTTTGGTTTTCGTAATTTGGCCACACATGTTGAAAACATTAATTTTATGTAGTTTTAATTAAACTTTGAAAAGGCAAGTGAAGGAATAACATATTTCAATAGATTTATAATTTGCCACAATATTTTTAAAGCATACTGGTTTAGTTTTCAAGATATTTTTACTTGGATGATATCCCACGATAAGCCATATGGATCATTTTCTTCCGTAAAAGCATCAACACTCCCACGATCTAGCTTGGGTTTCAATCAGCGAAGCATCAATACTCTCACGATCCGTCTTAAGGTTTCAACCATAGGTACATCGTTGTTTAATTAAGCTAAGAGAAAGGGTCATTCTTTTTCATAGGATTCTGAAAAACTTTGAGGCATCCATGATCATGTAATCTTGATGAAGTTGCATGTAATCTTGATGAACACGTACATTTTAGGCATGTTACCAATCATCTTTTACTTTCACGGGTTTCTGAAATGCTTTCCCGCCGTATCGCGCGGGTTGACAAAGACTAGTATATATTAAAATGCATTAGAAAGGAACGTGCGGAGGGAAGAAACCTATTTAAACCAATAGGCCAACCGATTTTAACCTTTTCATAATAAGAAGGAATAAAAATTATTTTTTGCTACTTTCTTAGGTTTTTACACACATGATACAATTATCTAAATTATGACAACCATATTCATAACGCCAGGACTTTAGTCACTGACTTAATTGGTACTCAGGTGGTATGAGTTTTATTTCCGTTGTTATTAAACAAATCTTTATGATTGCTTTCACAATGAAAATAAGTTTAACGACTATTAAGTTAACTATTATACCTAATTACAGCCAATGTGACACTAGTTCATCTAATAAAAACATTGTCAATTAAAAATGAGGCTTTGGGTTCAAATCCAGATAAAAGAATATTAAGGAGTAGCATAAGAGTATGAGTAGAATAATGTTACTACTACAAAAATCACCCTAATGCAACCTTTATAATCAAAAAAAGGCTGCATTAGCTGAAGTTGCATTAGATCTAATGCAACTTTTTTGTTATATAATGCAACTTTATTTTTCCTAATGCAACTTTTTTAAATGCAACTTTTTAAAAAATATTGCATTATGTAATAAAAAGGTTGCATTAGGCTAATGCAACTTCACCTAATGCAACCTATTTGCAACCTTTTGTGTCAAAAAATGTTGCATTATGCTTATTTTGTAGTAACACGTTGCTCTTTACAAACAAACAAAAAAAAAACTAATGTACCTTACAACCTTGATTACAAAGAATTAATGTCGATTAATAATTATTTCGATGAAACTAGATCGAATCGTTAATGGAAGATATGATAAAAGGGATTATGTTCACGTGTTTGATTGTCAAAGCAAATTAACACCAACCCAAAAACTGAGAAACACGGCTAGAACTTAAAAAAAACTTGCATGAACCAGCAACCTTGCAACTAAGACGTACTCCTTGCAACTAAGACGTTCTCCGATTAACCCAACATACTGTACGTAAACCCAGCACCATATCGTACTGACTTCTTCTTCTTCTTTTTGTTGTTGTTGTTATTGTTATAGTTCTCATTATTCTTGTTATTATTATAATTATTATCATTATTATTGAATAAGGTTGTTATTTGTTATTATTATTGAATAAGTTTGTTTTATTTTATAACATCCCGCTTCAATTCTATTAATTTTACATGCTCCTAATATAGGAATAAGTTTATTTTTATTAATATAGATAATTTGCTCCTAAAGTACAAAAACGCAAAAAAGCATATCAACAATCTACAAGAACTAGGGGCGAGAATTATACATAATGTAGATGCCACTAAGATGAAAACTCTTCCATGCTTTGCCAATATAAGATTTGATATCATTATTTTCAACATTCCTTGTACGGGATTTAGTAATGGAAAGGACAAGGGAAAAAGAGCTCAGGAGTACGTATGGAACCATAATACTTTCATAAATTTTTCTCTTAACTTTTCAATTTCACATATACTTGTGTTCGATCATGGCCAAGCTGTTGATTTGTTCTTTTTTTTCATACAGAGCAAATAGAGAACTTGTCAGAGGGTTCTTTACTCAAGCTTCTATGATGTTAGCAGAACAAGGGCATGTACAAGTAACACACAAAATCAGCTCGCGATTCAGTGATTGGAGTATTACAACATTGGCAAAGGAAGAAGGCTTGGTAAAAATTGAGGAAGAATGGTTTAACATTCAGGATTATCCTGGTTATGTTAACAAAAAAGGTGATGGGAGATCACATGATGAATCATTTGCCTATGCAAAATGTAAAAAATTTACCTAGTTGTTAAGTTAACAAGTAACTTTTCTATGTAAGGTCATCTTTGGTTCGTATCCAAACTGAGAAAAAAATATTAAAGCAAGATCAAATATTTACCTAGTTGTGAAGTTACTTACAGTAGGCTCATATGCATATCTTAGTATTAAATGCTAATTGAGTGTGTGCATATCTGGCTGTTAAAAAAATACAATTACAAATGTTTTAATTTAATTTACTAATCTTCTTTAAATTTTACATATTTTTGAAACCGAATATATGTAAGGTGTGAAACGTTAGGCCGTTAGGGGTTTTGTTGCAAATATTTTTCACTTTTAAAAGAGTCCGGAGGTTAGTGTAGTCATCACCATCAACATCGCATCATCTTGTCTGCAACTCTTTCTCCCTCTAAAACTCTCTCTCTCTCTCTCTAACTTCTTGACCTTGTTTCTTTTTTCGTGAATTGAAAATGAAACCCCGTAAATCTGTAACAATGGAAGACAAACGAAGAAAATGGCCTGCTTCATCTTCTCCAAGTTCCATGTCGATCTCCCCATGAAAAGGTTACGAAATGGTCAGATTACTCCAAAAAAGACAAGATCCTCATCGTCGGAGATGGGACTTCTCCTTCTCCAGTTCTTTGGCAGGCTTCCTTTTACACGGCAAGAAGATTACTGTCACTTCTCTGGATGAGTTTGGTACGTAAACCCTAGATCTTTTTATGTTTTTTGATAACCGGCCTTTCTTGTTCAAGAATTGAAGATGACCATGTATTTCTTATTAAATATGTTTTTTGTTTTTAGCTTCTTCGTTATCAATAACAATAACGTCAAAAATTGGTTTTTGGCCGATGGATGCACTAATTCAATTCTTTAATCAAGATTATTATTGTTTGAGATTAATTAAGATCATGCATGCATGCATGCCTGTGTTGTTTGTTAATTCATCTACACCGCACTTCATATCATGAGTATTTGCTCCTTAATTAAATTCTTATATTATATGCAGACTTGTTGATAGAAAAATACCCGAAAGCTAGTGAAAATATTGAAACTCTAAAAAATAAAAGCGACAGTTCTACACGACGTAGACGCCACTATCATGAAAGAACATACAGATATAGGCAACATCAAGTATATATGATGTCATAATATTCAATTTTCCTCATATGGGATACTCAGGTAACCAAGGAGGAGACCATGATGAGAAGCTTGAGGTATGAAATTACCATAGTACGTACCTTTCTTGTATTTTAACCGATCAAAATATTCATGTTTTTTCCCTTTAATTTTGGTGTATTTAGGCAGAAAAAATCGGAAACTTGTCGAAGGCTTTTTCAAACAAGCATATGATATGCTATCACCAAAAGGTGTGATCGAGGTCACACATAAGTCTACTGGTCCGTTCTTACGTTGGGAAATTGTTTCATTGGTTGCGGGGTAGGCCTAGCAAAGATTGGAGAATAATGGTTCAACATCAACCATTATATAGGTTATGAAAAAAAGAAAGGTGATGGGGTTCGTGATCCAGATATGTCATTTATTCACGGGCGGAGCAAGATATATAAATTTCAAAGGAAGAGAAGTACTTAAAGGAGGTTCATTCGTTACCATATATGTCTTTTTTGTTCTTGATATTAATTTTTACCGAATTTATGTTGGAATTTGGCTGGGTTACCGATTTATTGTTTATGTACGTATAATTGTATGTACTTGGAGAAGTATAAAATATTTTAGGTATATATACTCCTATTAGTTTTAGTTGATCAGTACTAGGGATTTGCATGGTTCGGATATTATGATCATATCAATAACTAAAATTGTTTCTCTTGTTAATTCTAAATCCATATCCAAAACCAATTGATCGGTCAACCACCGACTATTTACACATATAACATATTCTGAAACAAACAAAGAATGAAGAACAAAGTATGCTTTTAATCATGAAACTAATTTGCTTCTGTTTTGTAAACATTCTGAATTAGTTAGTTTGAAATTTATGCTAACCCCAACTATTGGACTAAAAAACAAACAACTTGATAATTGCATATACCCAAATTGTATTCAAAATAGATAGCACTTAGCAGTTTTTAAGCGACTAAGGACTTTTGAGGACCGAAAACAAGCTGCTTTGGTACATTCGGATATCTGCCGCACATGGATCATGATGTTCGACTTCTCACAAATCATGAGTTTTGAGGTTGTATATGAACAACCGTTCCCCATAATTGTAGGTCAATAATATGTCCCCATCTTTGTTCCAGCAACCTGAAATCTTCACAATATCATCATCATAACAGTACTCTGACATAATAAGACTAGGATCAACGGTGCAATGCGACACCTATTCTTCATGCTTCAATATCCACAACTTGATACAAATTGGGTAGGTATACACACATCCAACTTCACCGTTTAAACCAACCAAGCATCGATAGGGGGCCTTCGCCTATCATGTATGGAATATTGAGAGGGTCCGTTAACCCGAATTCCTCCGTATTCACATCAAACCATATTATTTTTATTCTATCTTTGGGTGAAGATAAAGCATCATCTCCTAATACACAACCAAACCAAACCAATGCAAACGCCCATGACCAAATACACCTTTTTCCGCTGCTTCTCAGATAAGGAGGGGTTTCGGCTATCTCGCCACGAGCTTGTCCCCGACGCATGAACCATGGCGCATAGCACATCCATGTCCGGGTCTTTAACAATTAAAAACACCGTCTTGAAAGTATTGGTGGGTTTGTCAAAACCGATCCCTACTGCATCGTATGCAGTGTCATCAATGTTAAGGTCAGGAGGGTCAATCTTGATGGAGATGGGTGGCAAATCGTGACATTGTTTGCTAAGAGGATTGATAACAGCAAATTGGTAGGTGCAAGCATAACAAGGATCTTGTTTATAAGACACGAGGGTTAGCCCATTGCATGAACTAATAGCAGATACCCGTGGCATAGACCCTTATAACACATCTCCAAAACGGGTTCCTGTTGCACACCACGCAAAAAAAACTGATCTTGATCATCCTCTTGAGATCGGTACGTGAAATTAGTTGGAACATGATTCGCGTGGGTTCTTCTTTCATATGGATGGTATGGAGGTAAGGATCGTTGATGTACTTGAACCATGATTTGCTTATACACTGGAAACGAGCCAAAGACTTGACGGGAAATCTTGACAGGATTCCATATATGATATCCTCTGTCATTTAAAGTTTGAAAGTAAGGTTTATTGTGCGTTTGATGAATTATACCATTGTCGATGATATATATTTATAGATGAATGGGTCCATTAGGGTTCGAAAATTCCACCTAAGCCCACGACTATTATATAAATCCAATAACTTGATTACCAAATATAAAATAGTTTTTTTAACACACTGATATAAAATAACTAAGGCTATTAAGTTAATTGCATTAATTTATTAATATGTTTATTGCTATAATTTATTTTTATTATTTTACTTAGTTATAGACCCATGTAATACACGGGTTTGTGAATAAAAAACATGTGATTTTTATAAAACAATTAAATATGTTTTCAGTAACTGCTGTATAACATGAAGTCATGAACATAGGTAAAATATTATGTTTTTATGTGTGTTTTATACAAATAAAAATAAGGAGAGCTTATGGAGTTTTGTTTTCACTATATATAAAGGTGGTCAAACCGGGTTTTTTTTTAACTGGAACCGGTTCCGGTTTCAAACGGTTCCAGTTTCGGTCAACAAAGTCAAGAACCGGGTCTGGGTTTTGACCGGTTTTTTGCCGGTTTCGGTTCCGGTCAACAAAGTCAAGAACCGGGTCCGGGTTTTGGCCGGTTCCGGTTCAGGTCTGGCCGGTTTAAGGATGGAATCGGTTCCTGTTTTTCCGGTTCCAGTTCCAATTTCTCTGAAAACCCGAAACCATCAGTACCCACCGGTTCAGGTTTTCGGTTCCGTGTTTGTTGGCCACCTCTTACTGTATATAATGTATATTAGACGAACAAACAGAGTCAAAACATATTTCAATTTAGGCTAGCCAGTCAAAACATGTTTACAATGTGGCCCAATGAAAAACAACAGCCCATCTAGAGGTGTGCAAAAAACCCGAAACCGGAACCGGCAACCCGAACTGGTGGGTACGGGTGGTTCCAGATTCTCACAGAAATCGGAACCGGAACCGAAAAAAGTGGAACCGGTTCCACCTTTACCCGGCCAACCGGAACCGGCCAAAACCCGAACCGGATAGAACCGGTCAAAAACCGGAACCGGTTGTTGACTTTGTAGACTGGAACCGGATCGGTTATGGAACCGAAACCGGTTAAAAAAAATGGTTTGCCCACCTCTAAGCCGATCTAGAATTGTAATTTCATATTGAAATTTCATATTCTTGATTATTTGCTTGTTGGTCTATCTTCATATCACGAGTCCATGAGCCCGATTAGAGTTCAATAATTTTGTTTTTAAGTTCAAATTTGAATCTCTTGGTAGTCATAGTCCTAAGTCTTACCATATAGGGCTCTTGAATCTGATCAACCCGATCAAGGCTCAGGTTAATCAGGTTATTCTTATATAAAATTGGCCCGCAATCCGATCCCAATTGCATTTGGGTTAGTTGGGTCACGAGTAGTCAGGTTGGATCGGTCGGGTTATCCTAATTAATACTATAATCTTGAGCCAATTTTAATTGATACAAATAATTCATAACTCAAACATACAATTTAATAGTAAACCAGTAGTCATCAAAAGTGGATCGTAACCCATTTTTTTTTTAATATTTTATATCATTTGTATACATTTTATCAAATTGACAATTTAAGAATAATAGCGACAACATTTTCCCTTAACTCCCAAGTATGCGAATAAAACGCAAACTCGGATGAGTTAAGGAGAAATAGCTACCTATATTTTTCTTAGATGCCAATTTGTTAAAATGTATACACATCCTAATAATATAAAATATTCAAAGGCTTAAAGGAAACAATACAAAATTTATCTCTATTAGATAAATTTCATACGAGTATATTCTAAAGGGTTATCCAAAATAAACATTATCGTGATGAGATAAATGTAAATGAATGTCTACACATACTAATGAGATAAATGTAAATTAAAATTCGAAATATGTACCTTATCAATGAAACACAAATATGAAGTTAATCTCACTAATTAAACAAACTAGGGTTTTCCCCTCGCGCGTTGCAGTGAATTATCGCACTGCACTCCTAATAATGCGTAATATATATCATTTGCGGAAGCATAAGATACATGCTAAAATCAAATCTCTCATCACGAACCCTATACTAATTTCTCATTAAAACATAAAATCATACAAAATCCATACAAATATGTTACGAAAATAATAGAAAAATTACTCAAAAAATCTTTCTCACCAACAACCAATTGGTTGAACTAAAAAAAAAACAAAATCTCTAAGCAAACATCGATTTTTTACAAGAACAAATAAATCACCGTTACCTTATCCGAACATCACCAAAAGCCTAGAAAGAACGTCTTTTTGCACTATATATATATATTTAGTATTCATACTATTTAATATAATATATGTATGTATGTATATATATATATATATATTTATACTATTTCAATATAATATACATACTTATACTATTCCTTTAGGTAGCATTTTAATATATTTATTAATGTATTCGGCACATATAATTTGAAAATATAATCGTGGGCCAAACTTATGTCGATATGTATAACTTAACTAAATATTTAGGTTAAAAATTTAATAGGTTTTATATTCAATAAATAAATTATATATATATATATATATATAATATAGGAGCCGGATCGGATACAAAGGAGGTTTAACGTGAGAAGGATAGGAAGGATTTCTGACCCTTGATCAAATTAATCAATGGTTAGGATCTGGTGAACCCACTTTTCATTAAAAACTTGCGTGATTTTAAGGGTGAAAGGGCAAAAATTGAATAGCCTACTTTTGTTGACTTTTTATTGGTTAAATCAAGTTGCACCTGTAACATCACTGTATTTTAGGTAATTACACTACATAAATGTTTGTACTGTTAAGACCTGATATGATAATTGTTAATGACTATGGATTATTGGATGTTATTATTATTGATATACATATTGAGAACACATTGTTATGAGCATAAACCATGGGAAATTTAGTTGGACTACAACTAAACAGGACCACAGAGTTTATTGCAGAGATATACATATATGAGATGTTATGATTGGATTTGGAATGGTAGTGGTATAGGATTCTATAACCAAAGATAGGTAAGGATATAATCATGGTCTATCGAAGAGGTGGTGGGATGGCGGCTGAGGCAGTTGCGACTGACCTCTACGTATGCCCTATACATAAGCCATCTTTGGTTTATCATGATTATATCAGTGTTGAAGCTTTGGTGAGGAGAATCCGAGGTTTTAGTTTGGAATGAAAAAGAGTTATGGGTTAGTTATTTTTGGTTACTAAACATAGTCAAGGATACATGGTCATGGTTTATCGAAATGGTGGTGGGACGGTGGCTGGATAGGTTGCGACCTACTCTTACATATGCTCTATACATAAGATTATTTCTGTCTATCATGGATGTGTCAGTGATATGGTTTAGTGGGATTTGGATTGGGAAATTATAATATTCAAGATAATTAAATAATGAGAGCATTATTGTAAATGTTTACGCGATGGTGAGGTTAAGAATGTAACTTAACTTAATTCAGAAATATTAACTTAATAATGTATTCGCGTGGGTGACGATTCACACGAATATAATTATTAAGAATAATATCCTGAAATGATATTCCACAAATCGTAAATCGAATTGAAATACGATACGAGCGTCGGATTCGGAAAGGTGACGATCTTTACGAATGCGTACGTGAGTAACGCGTTTTGATGAGATAACTAAATAATATCTAACGATATTAAATTAAGAAATGGAATTTTAAAACGTTTATTAGGAATTACAACCTAAGACGGATACGAATAAATTATTTTATTAAATAAATGATTTAACGAAAATTAAACGAAATCATTTTACGAAGCAACGTTTAATTAAAAGCATTTTTATTAAAACGAAACCTAATTATTTAAACGTTTTATATTTTAAATATAATTTACGAGAAGAACCGAGCAGTTATTAATTTTTGACGCATATTAAACGAGACCAAGTACGCGGGGACAAAACGTGGTATAAGAAAGAAGACTTCTTCTTCTTTCATCTCCCACAATCTCTTTCTCTCTCTAGCACACAAATCCGTCACCCCTCTCTCTCTAATTTCTCTCTACAAGATCTCCTTCGTTTCTCAACGGATTTACAAGATCTTGGTGCCAAATCGTTCGTGTGATCGAGGAGAACAAGAACCCACGAAGAAACTCATCGTTTGGTCGGCATTTAGAGGTAAATCTTGAGTTTTTATTTGTGTTCCTCACTATAACCAATGACCAACTACATCCTTATATTTTAAACAAATGTTACACCATGAAAACACTAAAACGTGTGCATGTGAGTATTGGGAAGCTATGGTAGGACCTGCAACAAGTTGGAGATCGAAGATGGTGATGATGAATAGTGGATCGCAACTAAGCTTGTGGCCGAACCTGTGTTGGCCGAACCCTAAACAGTCTCACATGTGCAGGGTCGAACCAGTTAGTCACGAACCAGGGGATCACCGAACCTGTTGAGCTTGTGTTAGCCGAACCTAATGCATGTGGGCAAACCCTAAGGCAGCGAACCCTTGGGCGAACCATTGCATGGCAGCGAACCAAGAAGGGCGAACCTGGTGCCATGCAAACCCCCTATGGGCCGCGCCTTAGCCGGCAAACCTCATGGGCCACGAACCTTGGGCCTACGCAAACCCTTGTTCCAGCGAACCCACTTGAACCACGAACCTAAATGGCCGGACTTTGAAGGAGCCGAACCCAGGACCACGAACCTAGGGTTACCCACAAACTATAGCAGCGAACCTAGGGTTCTAGTGAGCATTATGGGCTGCCGAAAATCTAAATGTATCGGGCTAAGAGGAGGAGATTCGAGTACACAAACATTAGGGATGAACAAAAGAACTCGATGTTATAAACACCCATGCATGCATGCAAATATATATATATATATATATATATATATATATATATATATTATGTTGCCATCTTTTCTTAGTGAATATAGGTTTAAACCTTGAGACTTAATGATTTCTCAAGCTTAAATCAAAATATTATTAATTTATATTTATGAAGACAACCTAATTAAACATGCATGCAAATATGGGTATATATATGTTTATGACAAGGATTAACACCCTTGAATATATATATATATATATATATATATATATATATCTATGGGGAATATACATAAGAGTTCACAACTAATTATCATCATTAGATAATTAAAACTAACAAGTTCTAGATCTTTTCTCTTGTGATGAAATTAAAAAGTCTCGTTGCGTAACCCTACAACTTAGGTAATAAACCTAGGTAACTCACGCATCTAATAACTAAAGGGCAAACAAGTACGAAGAAACTAAATTATGACTTAACATAGATACTTATGAATATGAAACACACGATAATTACAGGTCGTTGAGTTGCTTTTGATTTCACATACGTGAGCGCGCATACTACAAGAACACCGATTCTAAGGAAATTCAGGTGAGTTCTCATAACCTCCTTTTTAAATCACTTTGTTTTTTTTAAACTCGGTGGTGGAACATGTATACCAGATTTACATATTATTTTGATAACACATGAATCACACATGTTTTATCATTATGATATTCATATTTGTCACACCCCAACCGACTGCGGAATACGTCGGGGCGCGAACGCGACTGTTCAATAGCTCATGATCAAACTAAAACGTTTCATAATTAATGCAACAAAATTACATTGTCTTAAAAACCAAAGTAAATAAGTTCAAACAACCAAAGTTTAATAAGCCAAAAACTAGAATTCAATTTATTCTTAAAGCTTCTAAAGTCCAAGCATCTTAAGTGTTCATCCCAAAGCTCATTAAGTTGCACCTGAAACATGAATAAGTTTGAAAGGTCAACTACAAAAGTAGTTGGTGAGAATCATAAAGTTGACTCGATAAATAGTTTAATAGTTCAAAATTTAAATCATGTATCATAAACATATCAATAGATAAGGCTTAATGTGGAAACATACATTAAACTATTGCAGATCAAACCTTAGTTAACCAAGTTAGGCATAGTAACACATACTATCCTTATAGTTCCAATAGTTCAAAATGTGCACAATAGTTCAAACATACAAAGTTCAAATAGTTCAATAGTTGGTAACTGAGTGATCACCGGTTGGGTGGAATGGTCAGTTCAATAGCTATCATCACAACAGTCAGGCTAATATAGTTAATGATCAATGCAAGTTTCGAGGATAGTTCACATGTAGTTTGGGACACAAGCTCAAATCAAAAGATAAAGTTCATAGATACAGATTGTTCAAATAGTTGAAGTTCATGTTTCATCCCCGATGTTTTGAAAACAAAATCAAATCAAGAAAAGGGGAATATGAAACTCACCTGGATAAGATAGCTAGATTGAGAGTTCAAGTAGTTGAAAATCCAAATTTGCGAGAAATGAATCCTTACAATAAACCTATAGTTATAAGTTCAAAGTTTTCTATGTTCAAAAAGTTCTAAGTAAAGTTCTAAGGTATTATAGGTTCTACACTTAGGTTCTAAATGAATTTGGGAAGATCAAAACTAAGTTAGATAATTAGGTTAATAAAACAAGACAATGTTGTATAGTTACTTATAAAAATAAGTTAAGGTAATAATGATATTAAATTCATAATTTAATAACTTTAGAAATATTTAAAATTTAAAGTATTATACAAAACGATTATATAAATTTCAAATTAAATTACTAAATACAAAATCTTATGTTTATGTTTTAATATAAAGTTACTAAATTAAGTTATTTGTTATTTTATTTAAATGAAATAAATTTATAGAATTAGAAATATTTTCTGTTAGAAATAATTATTTCAGAAAATAAGTATATTTTTCTGAAATTTTATGTAACTAAAAATATCTATTTGTAGTATTTATAATTCGAGTTAAATAACATTTTTATTCAAATAAAATATATTTATTCAAATAAAAATATTTCTGAGTTGGTTTCAATCCAAATAACATATGTAAAAATTTTCAGAATTTTTAAATTTATTTTAGTATTTTTAATAAATTATTTATTCAGTTTTATAAAGGTTTTAAATCAAAATAAATAGTTTTCTGTTATAAAAATTAAAATAAAAATTTTCCAATATTTATAAAACTTCCAGAAAGATTATATAATTTTTCCAGAATTTTTATAATAGTTTAAGTATTTTTAAGGGATTATTTATGCAGATTAATAACACCCTTAATTTGATTTAAATATTTTTCCTGCATAGAAATAGCTATAAAAATTTGTGCAGGTTTATCTATGTTCCAGAAGTGTTGTATAATTTTTATAGAATTTTAAAAATAGTTTTAGGGTGTTTTTATGATTTAAATAGTTGTTTATAAACACAAACTATTAGTTTTCTAATTAAATAGAATGAATTTATTTATTAAAATTTTTCTGAGTTTGTAAAATAATTCCAGGTATTTTATAAATATTTTTATAAAATTTTTCGGATTTATTAAGATAGTTGAAATAGATTAAAAGAAGAAAATAACAAAATAAGAAAAATGGTGCGGGTAGGATTCATACCCGTGACCTTATATCCATCTTGCCCAAGTTAAAACCACCAGACCAAACACACATTCGTTAATGGTTTTCAGATTAAAATAGATTTATCTTTAACTTAGACTTTCCCTAATTACCTATGAACCCTAATTCTCAAATCGATCAAAGGAATGATCTTTAACTAAAATTGATAGAGGGTTATTGTTCTAGGCTAAAAACCGAATCTGAAGGTGTATTTACTTACTTGGTTTGGTTGAATTTTGATCGAGTTCGAGCTCAAGGAAAACGTCGGCCGTTCTTCGTCTTGTTCGTGATTCCAAAGAAGATTTGAGAGCGATTTGATAGTATGGTTCAGTTTGTATGATCGAAATAAAGGATATACATATGTGGATGCGCGTTAATTCAAGCCGAACGGTCGAGTTTAATTCTTGGGTTAATGTTGCGGTTATGTGGTCATTAAAGTTGGATTAAAGGCTTGTAATAACTTGTTTTAATCATTATGGAACGTTAGAAATTCGATTTGGGTCATGGGGGTGTCGAAACCCGATCAAATGGCGCATTAAAAGTGGGTTTTTGGGGTTGGCCGGAACTTGGCCGGATTCCGGTTGCTTGGCCGGACTCTTTTGCCGGAAAAACGTGAGGAGAAGGGGGGGCTGGTTTGGGTATTTTCACTTTTAACCCTATAATTTTGTAATTTAACTCTTTTGTTTTTAAATCCTTTTTAAATTTTGATTTTTTTTATTAGTTCTTGATAAATAATAAATTTATATAATATACCTATATGTATATATAAATACATACATATATATATATATATAATGGCATACATAAATGCATATATCTACGGATCGCAATATAATAAACCGAAATAAATTTCCAATAATTATTTATTAACATTCGCTATAAATACAAGTCGGATATCATCGTCGTAAAAATGATCAGAAAATCTCGGATATTACAATATTATTGGATTATCATGATTCCATGAGTCGTTGTAGTTGACTTTGGTCATCCACAATGATTGCATGTATTGTCACGTGGATTACCACAATTCCATGAGTCGTTGTTGACTTCGTTCCTCCGCAATGATTGCATGTATTGTCACTTGGATTATCGCAACTCCATGAGTCGTTGTTGTTGACTTCGGTCATCCGCAATGATTGCATGTATTGTCACGTGGGTTACCACAACTGGTCGTTGTCGTTGACTTCGGTCCTCAGCAATGACTGCATGTATTGTCACTTATACTATTTGAAACTATTATTGGATGAGATTGGTTGAATATATGTGATTGACTATTTGTGATTATTTGAAGTATGTGATTGTTGTGTTTTGTGTATGTGTTATGTGTTGACAGTGTTGGATTATCTCGCAGGTGCACATGTGGATTTTCTCGGAAAAATTATAAAATTTCATAAACAATTTTATAACCATTTTTGAAACATAAAAACTTATGATTTCTCACCAACTACTTCGTAGTTGATACTTGATTTTCTACATGTTTCAGGGAACGAGGAGAAGTAGGTAGAGCAGGATAGCTCTACATCTTTTGGGACATCATCACTTAGGGTCTTGGACTTAGCTAAAATAACTGAAATTCTGAAGACTAGAGTTTAGTTAGTTTAGCTAAATCTTTTGTGTAATTGTTGTAACTAAATCATGGTGAACATGATTTTTGATGTAATTAATTTGGTTGATTTAATTGATATGTGATGATTTAATTAGATGCCCACGAGCTTATGAACAATCTACACATCCCTCGTGGCATCCCGACGTTTCCGCCATCGGTCGGGGTGTTACACCACCATTTTTTTTTAAAAAATCGAATAACTTTTAAACGGTTAATCGTTTTTTAAAAAAAATTACACCATAAAATAGAGAATTTTATTATCTTTAATTTGAGTATAGTATTGTTGTAGTTTGTTTCGATTTTTTTTACGTGGTCCGTGATTTTAATGTTTGGTACGTGATTATTGGTACGTGAGTATGCAATTGATCCTTTGATTATGAATGTAAAATGACGGTATGTGATTTTAATATAACGTGATACGTTATTTTAGTGGTCCGTAATTATGCAGTTGAATCATGGTCTGTAATTATATATGGATTATATTACCCCTTACCCTGATGACACATGTCAAAAGCTTGTGGCTTCCTACGTTTCTCACGTTAAAATCCTTTGTATTATAACCGTCCTCTATATATATAGGGATTTAATCCTATGAAAACTCAATCTTAAAGATAAAACTCTTAAACCTTATGTGAGCCATTGATTTGTAATCTTGAAAATAAAATTGTGGTTCAAATCAAAAAACAATTATCGTAAAACAAAACGAGTCATATATAATAACCGTAATTGAAAATGCCCTAAACTAATGTTTCAAAGATTTTTGTTTCAATTACTATGTTTTTAGCAAGATACAAATTCCAAATTTTTTTTGAACGGCAGTTAAACTAACCCAACGTGCTATCTTTAGTTTCCTGGCGAGTGATAGCCAATATCGAATTACTCGAATCTCCGATGTGGGTCAGTGTGCCCCCAGATGCGCGGGAACCAGATTGAATCCGTAAACCCTCGCCCTCCATTAGGTCCGAACCCGGGATAAAGCCCAGATTCGTTCCATCACCTGGATATCCATTAAATGCGCCCAGAGATGATCGAACCCCTGACCTTCCATTTGGAAGGCAAGAGCTTTTACCACTTGAGCTACATTTACTGGATGATACAAATTCCAAATGATTATATCTATTTTAAATGTTATGATATTAAACTAAAGGCAAAAAAATTTAAGAAAATAAAACATTTAATGAATAAACATAATAAATGAAAATAAACAAACACATTATTGAACGTTCACGAACACAAATGAACGAACACGACATCTGTTCATGTTCGTTCATTCAACCAAACAAACAAAATTGCATTCGTTCATTTATTAAACGAACGAATATAAACGAACTTCATGTCGAACGGTTCATGAACTGTTCACTGAATGTTCAGTTTGTTTACATTCATGCCGATAATACCTGATAAACTCATTTCATTGGTGAAAAAGGCGCATGAAGATTCTCTAAGCCATTTAAGGTTCAGAGGATGAACTTTCTACGATGCCCCCAGATACATATATAGTCAATCTCTATTCAACCACTAGTGGACTTGGCTTTCAATCTTTCATCATGTAGGTTAGTTTGTTTATATAAATAATACCTTAAAATGCCCTCATATTATCACTGATTGAAGAAAAATCAACTATCACACCACCTTTAGAAGGGTTGCCACAAGAACTCAATTATAAAGATTTTCAGGTTTGTAGATCAACTCAAAACAAAAATGCCAACATAAAGGATACAACATTTCAATTATTCAAAAGCTAGTAATAATATAATTCTTGAATAAGAACAAGCTTCTAACAAATTATCTTTCCTCAATTTGTGCTTTCACGGTTTCTCAAAGCTGAATCCACAAGTTTGACCTTCTTGGTGTTCTCACTGTTGACTAAAGAAAGCTTTGCAATTGAGGATTTGAGTTGGGAGATCTCATCATCTTCAGAATTACCCTTCCTCCTCTCTGCAATTTGTCTTCTCTGGTTGGGTCTTTTGCTCTGTGGAGAAGAGGAATATCTTGTTATTCGACCATTTATAGCTTCTATGGTCGTGTGCAAAGCGTCTAATTCCAATCCTCTAAATCTGTCTGCATAAAACAAACAAAACCGCCTTCAGAATGTTGTTATTAAACTATCCACAATATCAAGATTCATAATCAAATAATCAGTCAATCTCAGTAGTGTCTGTAAGCTGGAGGCACTTATGAAGGGGTCAAACTTGGGACGAGTATATCTAAAACGGGTCACTTTAAAAACTGTCAAGCAAATTGAAAGCCATACTATTTGAACTTTTGAAGACAACTTACCAAGCTCCATCTTGAACTCTCGCTCTGCTTTCGACAGTGGTTTCTTGTGGATTCCTGGTAGGTTTCTTAGGTTTAACAACCGTTCTTCCAAGAAACCATGAGTCTCAATTGCATGATCTATTCGGTTTTCCAACTTTTCTTGTTTCTCTTCAACTTTTGCTAGCTTTTGTTGAGCCTCACGTAATCGAGCATGTTGTTCGTCAATGATTTTCTTTAGTTGAGGTCCATGGTGTTTGAGTTCAAAGTAAACCTGAGTAACCACATAAGGAATACCTGTCCTATCAATAGGTAACAAGTATAAAGCATCATGATTTCC
Source organism: Mikania micrantha (assembly GCA_009363875.1). NCBI lineage: Eukaryota > Viridiplantae > Streptophyta > Magnoliopsida > Asterales > Asteraceae > Mikania > Mikania micrantha. The sequence continues at coordinate 114,849 of SZYD01000626.1, forward strand.
AAACCCAGTAATAAAATTAACTAGATTGCGCAACCGCGCGTTGCTGCGGGTGTGATCTCTTTTAATAACGACTCGCGCTAGAAACGAACCGACTTTTAAAAAAACTTAAACAGAAACACAAACACAAAGACAAACACAAACATGGGTATGTACTGGTAAAAAAACTTGGTCAATACAAACCATGTTTTCAAAAAAAAAAAAAACAAAATAGAGGAGTAAGCACGAGAAGGGATCCAAAAATAAACCCATTTTTTTTTGAGAAAATTAACAAAGAAATAGAATAAGAAAATCAAGTTCAAAATAATGAGCCACCCAGGAGTCGAACCTGAGCCAACTTTCCAACATGATCAAGGAGAATCTACTAAAACCATTAGACCACATATACAATTTATAAAATAATAGACCAATAGAAAGAGAGCACTGTTCATAATTTAACTTTGTATAGATAGTAATACTCTACAGCCGAAAAAAATATATTAGTAATTAAACGAATATAATGACAATACCAACTTAAAGATTTAGAATTAAGTTCATTAATGTTACAGATAGCAAAAACTACAATGTCAAATAGCCAAAGTGTTAAAGTGAAATATATATAAAATAAGTTGAATCATGTATTAAAATCAAATAATTGATGGCGGAAAAATTGGCAGGTTAGGGATGTTGGGTGAGGTTTCAGAACAGGTAACTTTTGTAGTGATCAAACAACTCAGATTGGGTTGAACTGGAATGACTATTCCAAATCTTTGAGCATGTTTTATAAATTATTTATCACAAAATATGATAATACACAAATGTTTAGATAGAGAGATTCAGTCATCAGTAGGTTGTATGCAACATGCATTAGCAATACTCTTTGGGTGATTTTTGACACATTTGACCAATATTCCTTTTTAGCTAATTTTTGTTTTTAAATTTACTTACCCCCTTTCACCCATTAGAGATAAATCTTAACTCTAATCAACCAATTAATAAATAAGAGGTGAAAATTGCACCTTACCTTATGTGCATACTCAACATAGTTCTCATGGAAGAGTTTGAAGTACTGATGGAGAGTAGACCTCCCTTCAATAGAGTCAGTAGCAACAGGGTTTGGTGAGGTAGGTGGCACAATAACCACTTTTGGGCCTGTGAGTAATTCTTTACTTATTACAGTAGCGTCTCCGGTAACTGTATTTTCTTCCAAATTTTCAAATTTCTTTTCTTTGTCAGCACGAACAGGTAGCAAAAGATTCCAACTTTCCATCCCAAGTACAATACATTCAAAACCAGACGTAAGCCCCACAATCCAACAAGATCCAAAAGAATCCGCCAATGCCACAAAACCATATAGAGAAGACACTGAGGATTCCACCTGGCATGTATTGAGAACCGACTGCACAGTTGGTGCTCTCATGTCATCATCTAACCCATTCTTCTGATTAGTGAAAGGAAGAAAATGCAACACTGCTGAATCCACACCTCCATCATGAACACAATATATTCTCTCCGGTATAAGTGGATCAATAAACAATGAAATTATGGAACTGGTTTCAGTTTTCCGGGGTAGGGCTAAATCAACAATACCCAACCTTAACAACGGGGGTAAATGTCCCAACCAAATATTTTTATCAGACGATTGTTCAGATGGCACAACTGATGGCTCATTAAAATGTGTTTCACAAATCATGGCAAAACCAACTATTCGGTTTTGAGAATCAACAGAAATACGGGGATGATTCCCCACCATCCAAACTGGCTGTATTTCATCAGCTAATGCATCTATTTGCAATTTCCCACCACTCCAAACAGTAACAAGTATAGAATCTTTGCTTACTGCCTTGTAAAGAAAACTGACAGCTCGGCCCTCGCACTCAGTAACTTTGAATTCAGAATCTTCTTCATTTCCATGGCACACGTTATGCAGAGGCCCCTGTAATTTTTAATTAGTTGTGCAATGTTTCTTTTAAGAAAAAAGAAACTAGAATGCTAATATGGACAACTAAAACACTAAGAATAGTTAAGTGGGATACCTGCAAAGAAACTGATGCATGAAATAGAGCATAAGGATGGGATTTTAGTGCAGGTTGATTCCCGCCTTCTGCTGCTTGTCTAGCCAACTCAGGAAATGTGGCTTCTAGCCAAGAAATTGCCAGGGTGGCATTACTAAAGGCTTTTGAGCTACCAGATTCTAGTCCAAATGTCTGAGCATCACAATATATCTCCAATACAGACTCCCACTTGTAAACACTGTAACAACATGAATAAATGAAATAGGATCATCCTGTTTAAAAAAACAACATATATAATTGTGACCTTACCTCCCAAAAGGAACAACTGGACATAGGATATAAACTGCACCATCACTAAACAAAACAAAAACCTGCAGAATTAAACATTATGAGTAGTTGAGCAATCGGCATAACAAAATCATGTTAAAACTTAAGAATAACTTAAAATTAACATACACTAAATCTATCCCACAAATGATCACCGCCAAAAGAAAAGTCAATAGGGCATATTGATGAGGCATTCCTTGATCTACCACGTGCAACTGGCTGTAAATAATATTCCTGCTCTGGTTGCTCAATAGCCAAGGACAAATCATAAAGCCTGCAAATTGCAAGATAAAACAGTCATAAATTATAATACCAATGAGACCAGAAAACCAAATCAAACTGCTGCTTCAGATTGTAGACCTGAAAACTGAATCAGAAGATAGAATTCCAAGATGAGTATCACTATAAGGATGCCATGAAACTTTTAAAGTCCGTATGGCATTGTTCGTATTGAGGTAGAGATCTGATCCAACAGAGATTGTCCTGCAGATCAGTAGAATACAAATGTTTTCAAAAGAGGTGCTATAATGTAAGACATACGAAAAGGTAAAGGGATATTCTTTGTATAACAGAAACAATTTTTTAGATTATAAAGCTTATATCTTTTCACCTGCATATAATAGCACTATCTTTAGATGAAGAACGGCCATACAGGTACATAACACGCAACCCATTTGATCCTTCTAAGAGTAAGGCTGACCCATGTCTGTTAATGCTAATTCTATCTACTATGAAATTAAGCTCAACATCAGCTCGCAACACCTGTAGTGTACAAAACAACAAGAACAAGGCAAATTAAATGTTTATGACTTGAAGCAATGAACAACAAACAATAGTTAAACCCAAAAATATACTAGAATAGAAGAATCTAGTCTAAGTGACAGAAATCAGTTGACGAGTGCTTGCTAAAAACAGTTGGGTTTTGTATACTTTATGTATGTAAAAATTATAAAATTCTCAAGTGCTTCAATTCCCAACTTCTGCAGTAAACAAATTTATATATTTATAACATTATTTCACATATAAAATGGGCTTGCATTCGAAAACAGTAAAAAGCTTCTGTGCAAGGAACAAATAAAATGTGTGACGATCATGGAAAGGTATGCGAATGTTTTTTTTTTTTTTGTTAAGTAGAAAAACCTTTGAAGGGGAGGCAGCGAGTACGGAAGTCGGGTCGGGTTCACCGAACCGAAGAGAAATTCGATGTAGGGATTGCGTGTTGATGTCCCAGTAGTAGAGGCGAGAGGCTCCGTCCCAAGCCATCAGATTCCGTCTTCTCGGAACATTATTCGAAGAAGTGGCGCCGGAGAAGATTGGATGGTTCTGAAGAGGAAGCCATTCCACCTCATCGTTCGCCGGAGTGGTCGAAGACGGCGACCGTGACAGTGGTGTTAGGGTTTCTTCGCTGCTAGGTTCCGGTATATCAAAATTGAACCTCATTCTTCGCAACAATCGCGGGTGTCTCTGTTGCCCTCTCTATATCGGCTTTGACAGTTGACGCACACACACGGTCAGTTAGGTTGCTCCGGAGTTTCTTGAATCGCCGGCCGGTGAGTCCCGTGTTTACAATTGGTTAAAAGTTTATTATTGATGGGCTTTTTGGTTCACCTGTTTTAGGCTTTAGTACACTAGTCACTAGTAACGTGGAGATTGGCTTAAATATATGTTTTTATTTGTGATTTTCGTTAGAAAATCTTGGCTTTCCAACAGCAATCCAAGGTCGCATACCCAGACGGAAACTAAGCTCCCACTCACGACCCATGTAACAAGCTACACCAAGTAAGAAGTGTAGAACAATTAGTTCATAAGGACCACCATTGTATAACCATTCATCAACAGATGCTGCTTCCCATATTGGGTAAAAATGCAAACCTATAGCTGCAGAAGTAGGAATAATGGCACCTGAAATAATATTGTTTCCATAAGTAGAGATCCAGAAACAGGTTCACGCGGGTTGTTTCATGCCATAAATAAACTCGAACACTCAAGAAATCTGTTGGGCAGGCGGATTCACATCTCTTACAACCGACACAATCCTCTGTTCTTGGAGCAGAAGCTATTTGTTTGGCTTTACATCCGTCCCAAGGTATCATTTCTAATACATCCGTAGGACAGGCTCGGACACATTGAGTATAGAAATTCAGAAGAATTGCGCGAAGGGGCCATCGAACAGCTGGAAAAAGCCCGGGCTCGCTTACGGAAAGTAGAAATAGAAGCAGATGAGTTTCGCGTGCCCTACCTTTGAGTGCGGTTTGAACTATTGATTTACGTAATTGGAAGTAACCAATTAGGTTTACGACGAAACCTAGAAATCGATCACTGATCCAATTTGAAATGGAATCTTTCAACTAAAGCAATGAGATGCTTAAATGGAATTCTTTTAGTTCTAATAAATCAGGAGGAATTTAATGACAGGACATGAATTCAAACTAACGGTATTGTATTCATCACATTTCACGTAAGCGTCACGTAGACGTCATATAACTCACAGGGGAGTGACGCAAGTAGAGCAGAATGTCCCGGATTGCTAAAAGGAGGCCTTGTCACGCAATCGCTTACTAGACACCCAAGTTTGCGTTTATTGGACGTCTGCATGGCATCCATTCTAGATTGTTTCATACTTTTCTAGTTTGATCTATAACTTTATATAATTATCTATAAGTGTCACACCCCCACCCCTCGTCACCTCGTGTCTGGTCTGACGTCACCGAACCGGTTGCGGAAGCATAGTGGTGATGTCTCCGAGGTGAGGGGTGACTTACTTGAACCGGTATCATAAGCACACAGATTAACTTAAAGTACATACATTACAAGGATGTCGCAATTACAAATACATTACAGCTATATTTATTTAATTACAGTATTAATTATACAGGTGAAATTATCCCAAAAGTGCATCCTCACCGCTATTACTGTTTACCTGCAAAAAGGTTTGAGTTTGAAACGTCAGCACAAAGCTGGTGAGTTCGACAGTTCAATTTAAAACAATATGATATGATAAACAAGTTCTCAAAAGTTCAGTTCCGGATAACCATGGGACCTGTATCTAGTTCCTTTCGGACGTCTAGTTCAGTTCTCAAGATATTACCCGTCGGTACATATCTTAGTGCCTCATTATCTTAATGTCTATCATACCATTAAGAAGTTCAGGAAACAGATAACAAACATTCACACAAGGGGAGATGCAATCCTCCCAGCGAATGGGGTGTCAACCAATAGTACTATCAATGTTTTCTGTTCGGCCACACATGGGTTCACTAGATACAGTTCAAGAATGAGGACTTTTAGTTCCATGATAGAGTTCAGTTCTACAGGCAAAATCCCATGAAATCCCACAAAAGTCAAATGAAATCACACAGATATCATTGATGCATATCATATAGTTCTCAAAAGTTTAGCAGTTCTACCCCGATGTTTATAAAAGAGTAAAAAGGAAAGGGGTTGTACGAAACTCACCCGATAATTCAGTAGTAGCAGAATATCACACAAACCGATGATAATATGATGATTCTGCATTTAGTTTATGTTTGATAAGTTATTAATGTTCCAACTCGCTGATTAAATCTCTCTGAACGTACAATGTCAAGAACATTGCTTTGAAAGTCATCAAATTGATACTTAGTATTTAATTACATATTTTAATGTAATATCATACAATGTATGATAATGTAGGAACCTATACTGACTCAGGTTCCTAATACTAAGTTGATGACTCCCTCGATTAATCAGTATAATCTCAGACTAACCAAATAGCTAACGTTGTTGATTGTAATTGCTAAGATAGTCTCTAGACAGTTTAATGACTTAGAAATGATTAATCCTTGTTATTGACTACCCAAATATCATGGAATATCACAATGTAGTATTAGAATAGGTTTAATAACCATGTTTAACATACTAATCTGACTGTTATCAGAAACATTAGATAATCGTTCTAATGAGTATGTTAATAATTGTGATTAGTTTAAAACACCCAACTTTCACGTTGCATGTTAAAGATTAATCAAACTAATCACATACATAGTCACAACCAAATGGTTTAAACCATTACAACCATTGTTATGATTCCATGCAAACCGGGCATTACAACGGCTCAAAACAAGGATTTACCCGTTAACAGTTCGAGTTTATCATTCAAAATCAATCCTAGCCATCATCTAGGCCATAATCAACAACCCTAACTATATCATTACGTTCAAAACTAAGATTTAATCATTCATAATCAAACCAGAAAGTTTAAAATGAACCATTACCTAATCTGACGGGTTCCAACGTATGAAATGATGATCAGAACTTGTTTTAACGCTTCTGGATACGATCTAAACGTCCCGGAGGCTTTGGAATTGAGATTTGAGGGGTTAGATGATGAATTTTCAAAGATGTTAGCTGGTTTCGTCGTTGTGAAGATAAGAATGAGGGTGATGATGAAAATCTGATCTTTTAATCCACTTGCCGTCGATCTAGACCCCAGGCGTATCGCCTGGCGACATGCACCCACTCTAGGCGTAGCGCGCGGATGATACCGGCCTTCTAGAAACTTTTGGACCCGCGCGTATCGCCTGGACTTGTCCCTCGACCTGAGGCGTACCGCCTCAGGGCTATTTCTTCCGTTTTTCGACGGAAACTTCGTTTCGCGATTCCGGACAATCCGTAACTCCGTTTCGCGCACGGTTTTCGCCTACGTTCATCATTTTCCGCATACTATCATCCCATATCAATTTCGGCGACCATTTCAACACGGATTTTAAACACGATCAAATGTGCTCATTTCATTGCTGACGTAATTCCTCGTACCTGATTATCACAATAAGAGTTTATAGCCTGTCAATTTCTGTATAGAACGCTATAGATACACAATTGTAGTCGTTAGATCAAGATGATCCTAACCGTCCATTGAGGAGGTGGAGGTGTATAAATATGTGAGGTCTTCATTTGGCCAAACCATCCAAGCATTTGTAAACTTCTCTCTAGGGCAATACAAGTTCTCTATATTCTCCCTAACTCTCTCTTGTGTGCTTTCGGTCTTCCTACCCAGTTCCTTCTAGCTCACCATTTGGGTTAGACTGACTTAGCAATCAACAAGGGGTGTTGAAGCGCTAAGTGTCGCATTGTTGACTTATAATTATCTAAGGCTGTGATAGTTGGTATCAGAGCTAAGGTTACGAGCGTGTCGCTAAGGTATCGTGACAATTAACACCATCACCTCATTTTCACATACATATTTGTTACCCTCTGTAACATCCCGTTTTGAGGGTATACATTAACTAATTTCATTTATAATTAAAATGTTATTATTTAAAAATACAATAATAAAACGGTCAATTGAATTATAAGGTCTCGTGTAAATATTCAAGATAGTTATAATTAATTTATAAAACATGATTATTCGAAAAATTAATATTAGAAATGATCGTTTAAGATTTGAAGCGTTCGTTTAAAACGAATAACTAGAATATAATACATGAATATTTAATTTATAAAAAATATATTGGGCGATATTATAATAGTTATTTTATACGCATATGTGACACTTACATACTAGTAAGTAACGAGTAAAATGTTTATTAAAAAGTTTTGACATACTTATTCGGTTAGTTGATATCATTGGGGACCGCTCAAAATTAATAAAATATATTATAATTAAACTTTCTCCGTTTTTAACGAAACTTAGGTCAAAACGTAGAGAAAAATGAGCTGATCCCAGCAGTATTTTTAGAATTTTATAAAACATCATATTTTAAAAGTTATCAAAGAAAAACAAAAATTGAGCTAAATTAATTATAATAATAAAATAATAAAATAATAAAATATTCAAAAGTCACATGTCGAAATTGAAATTTTAAGTTGCGTGGAAGCATCAAACATATTTTGAATCAATTAACAACGTACACGTAGAAAACCTATACCTATGATTTACTTCGCCAGCACGTTTAGTTCGTCTATATAAACCCACCAATTGATTACAGTTACAAATCACTTCAAAAATACACACACACATATTTGAGAAAAAGATGAGAAACTATGGACGCTAGGAGGTGCTGATCAGTATAAAAGGGTCAAGATTAAGGAGTCAGTTCGTGTAGGTATATTATTTAATCTCTTAGTTAAATTTATAAATTTAAAATTTTAATATAAAAATTAACTTATAGGGTTAGGGTTAAGCTCCGACCCTATGTATGTATTAAAAATTTTAGTTTACATAATAATAATAATAATAATAATAATAATAATAATAATAATAATAATAATAAAATTCAAATATGAGTGCACGTGTGAGATGGTGTACAAGCAAAACAATATATATAATAAATTAAATAAAATATAGAAGATAAGAATTTGAGTTCCTTCCTTTGAAAGTTTCCTAGATAAATTAAGAAGAAAGGCGGTGGAAAACTTTCATACATATATGGTGTGTACGTTAGAAAAAAAAAATCATCAAATATATTTACTATCTTATCTTTAAGAGCCACCAACACAAAACGTACGAAAGCACGAGAAGTTAAATTTGTTCCAGAGCATAAAATGGTTCTAAAATTTCTCGAGTTAAAGAAGTTGGTACGCAATTAGGTATGTATTTTAATCTTTAAGTTTTTGTATAATATTAACCTTATAGGGTTAGGGTTAAGATTCGATCCCATAAATATACGAATATTATGTTGAACTTATGATATATTTTGGGAACAGAAAATAAACTCATCAGGAATCATCCTTGCAAATAGTTATAAGGATAGATTAAGCAGAACGCTGTCCAAATTCATATTGAGAAGTTCTAATCTTTCACACAGCCAATCAAAAATCAAGGTGAATACATTTAACTTATTTTAAATTTAAATGAATTTTTTTGAGCATTGTATGTTTAACTTTGACGCATAAAGGAATACTATTAGACCAGCATTTAGGCCATTAGTATACGTACGATTTGCAAATTGTATCCGCTATGGGTGAAATTCCCATACGTGGCTGGTAACGTGGGCTGGAAGGTTATACGTAAGACGCACTCCGCAGGCAACCTAACCAGTGACGGGCTGTGGGCTGGAGGGAACAATTGTAAGACGCAGTTCGCTGTTGTTCCTAACCAGTGACAGTACAAACCAGGGTATGCAGTGGTTGTATCGATCAGTGAAATAACCTGCTAAATGTGTAGTATGGCCAATATTAATTATGGTTAAAGGACCGAATATGCTATGCTTACATATCGAGTCTGTTATTTGTATTCACCAACATTATGTTGACGTTTTATTTTCAAAAACTTTTCAGGTAATAATGAAATATAAAAGAGAAGCGAGATTAGAGGTTCTTGGCCTATGATGCCTTGAATAGGATCTTGTGGTAAGACCATGGAGCTCTTGGAGCTATGCCTCCAAGTCATGTATAAACCGGATATTATAAAATGAATTGAAATTGTGTATTTGTGAAAATCCGGTTTACAATAATATGAAATGATGGTGTTCATACCTATGCGTATGAAATTTTATAAAATCCTGAAAAGTTATTTTGAAAATTATTTACAAACAATGAAATGTGGTTTTTCATACCCACGCGTATGAACTATTTAGAAATCATGAAAAATATGGTTTTCACATCCATGCATGTGAATTAATAATGAAATTTGAAAACCAACGATTTTCGTTGCGTAAAATTATGAATTCTTGAAATAACGCTTCCGCTTAAAACATATGAAAAAGAATAATGAATCTGACCGAGACAAATCCATGAAACCAATTCGGGTCGCAGCGCCCGGGCCGTCGAGAGCCCGGGGTGTGACACCCTCACCCCCTCTCCCCCAAACGGTCGAATGCTCATTTTCCGTGACCACACTCACCCCCATCACCGGTCACGTCGGGGTGTAGTTCAGGCGCCATGGGGTAGTGACCGAGGCCCTTACGCCTGGGTCACCCCATTACACATGGCCTAAGGATATAAGCATTTGAGTTCAAATTTTGCCTAGCACAAAATTTTTAAGTTGTTTTAGTGATAACCTAAGTTTTGTATTTTCTCTTGGATGATATGAGCTTGTCACATCTAGTTTTGTTCTTCTTTAGCAGAATGAACATTTTTTTCAGGGTTAATAAGGTGACTGAGCGTTAATATGTTAAAAAAATGTGATTTATATAGATAAAAAATATATATAGGAGAGCTTATGGGGTGTTGTTTTCAAAATATATGTCAAACAAATAAGCAAATTGGTACTAAATTTCATTTTGTGGCAAGCAAGGAAAAAACATGTTTGTATTCCATCATATTTATTTGTAAATTGTAATTGCCTTAGTTATGTTACCCACCATGATAACGTTAAACGCTCAACAATTATAATTTATACCGTCAAATGTAATCGTATTATATTTAAGTATAACTCATTTAATCACAAAATATACGTTAAAAACATAACTAAATGAAAATACACATAAAATAACAGTACTTAAAAATTTATGAGTAAAACCTAAAAGTTGAAAAATATGTAAAGATGATTGATTAAAGTGTAATAAAATAAAATTTAAAAGAAAATAAACACAAAATTTACATCAAAATCGTCTCGTAATGGAAGGGTTCACTAGGTGGTCGAACCACTCGAAGAATGATATGATCCTCCTCGTTAGTGACGGAGATTTTTCTTTCCCTAATTCGTTGGCAAGAGCACTTCAAAATGACAGTTATCTAACTGCAACGTCTCTTGATGATTGTGGTACGCAAACTCTATTGGCCTTTTGGTAGGGGTGTGCTCGGTTCGGTTCGGTTTTTGGTTATTTGCAACCATTCGGTTTCGGTTTTTATTGTCGGTTTCGGTTCGGTTTTCGTTTTTTTAACTTTTTTTTGTTCTCTCTCACACACAATATTGAAAGTATAAAGATGTTTAACGATAGGTAATTAATAGATTAATTGATCGAACACCAACCAATCAAAATAAAACTAAATAATTGTCATTATATTATTACATTTAAAAAAAATTCAAAAGTAAACAACTAAATATGCAATAAATCCGGTCTTCACCTTTTAAAATGATAGTATTCATCTAATCCAAATCTTTATCATCTTTAACGGTGTACTATCTATCGTCTAATCCAAATAATTCAGGGTTATTTTTTTAATCAAGTTAATTGGTTTTCATCCTAAAAAATCAATTGATTAACAATCAGGGTAATTATTATTTAAGATTAAGATCAGGCATGTCAATTGTTTATTTTCTCTGCACAATGTCTTTTTTGTTTTATTCATATCAATATTCCCTTCATAATTAAATTCTCCATGTAATATTGTGAATACTTTGTTTGCAAAGTCCTAAGGAAAACATCAAATACCCGAATGCAAGGGAAAATATAGAAACTCTACAAAAAATGAAAGCAACTGTTCTACACGGAGTAGATGCCACTCTCATGAAAGAACATACCGAGATTGGCAACATCAAATATGATGTCATAATATTTAATTTTTCTCATGTGGGTTACTCAGGTCACAGAGGAGATGACCATAATGAGAAGGTTAAGAGGCATGAAATTCCCATAATACCCTTCTTATATTTTAACCGATCAAATTGTTCATGTTTTTTATCTTTAATTTTGATGTATTTTTAATGTATTTTTAATGCAGAAAAAATTAGAAACTTGTTAGAGACTTTTACAAACATGCATATTATATGTTATCACCAAAAAGGTGTGATATAGGTCACACATAAGTCTAGTGGTCCGTTCTTAAATTGGGAAATTGCTTAATTGGCTCCGGAGGTAGGCCTAGTTATGATTGATGAAGAATGGTTCAACATCGACCATTATCATGGGTATGAAAACAAGAAAGTCAATGGGGCTCGTGAACCAAATATGTCGTTCATTCGTTACTCACGATATATTTGTTCCTTTAAAAATGTGAAGATTAATTACGGGTTTTTAGCCTAGTGGTTTTCGTCTTAACTTTTCTATGTAAGGTCATCTTTGGTTTGTATCCAAACCGAGAAAAAAACATTAAAGTAAGATCAAATATTTACCTAGTTGTGAAGTTACTTAAAGTAGGCTCATATGCATACCTTAGTGTTAAATACTAATTGAGTGTGTGCATTTCTGGCTGTTAAAAAAATACAATTACAAATGTTTTAACTTAATTTACTAATCTTCTTTAAATTTTACGTATTTTTATAAACCGAATATATGTAAGTTGTGAAACGTTAGGCTGTTAGGGGTTTTATTGCAAATATTTTTCACTTTAAAAGAGTCTGGTGATTAGTGTAGTCATCACCATCAACATCGCATCATCTTGTGTGCAACTCTTTCTCCCTCTAAAACTCTCGCTCTCTAACTTCTTGACCTTGTTTCGTGAATTGAAAACAAAACCCCGTAAATCTGTAACAATGGAAGACAAACGAAGAAAAAGGCCATGACAAGAAGTCAAAATCTTCTCGCCAAGAAAAAGTTACGAAATGGTCAGATGACTCCAAAAAAGACAAGATCCTCATCGTCGGAGATGGGGACTTCTCCTTCTCCAGTTCTTTGGCATGCTTCCTTCAACACGGCAGGAAGATTACTGCCACTTCTCTGGATGAGTTTGGTACGTAAGCCCTAGATCTTTTTATGTTTTTTGATAACCGGCCTTTCTTGTTCAAGAATTGAAGATGACCATGTATTTCTTATTAAATACGTTTTTTGTTTTTAGCTTCTTCGTTATCAATAACAATAACGTCAAAAACTGGTTTTTGGCCGACTGATGCACTAATTCAATTCTTTAATCAAGATTATTATTGTTTGAGATTAATTAAGATCATGCATACATGCATGTGTTGTTTGTTAATTCATTTGCACCGCTCCATGCATGCTCTTGTTTTATTCATATCATGAGTATTTGCTTCTTAATTAAATTCTTATATTATATACAGACTCGTTGATAGAAAAATACCCGAAAACTGGTGAAAATATTGAAACTCTAAAAAAAATGAAAGCGGCAACATTACATGGCGTAGACGCCACTATCATGAAAAAACATACAGATATAGGCAACATCATGGGCGAAGCTTCTTTGGGGACGTGGGGGGGGGGGGGGGGCGGACCCTCTTTCTCCATCCGTAGTTTTAGTTTTTTTTTGCTGAAATGTTGTTTTTAATTAAAAAAAGGGGTTTCGCCCTCTCTCGCTTCAAAAAATTAACATGTATTCTGGGTTTCAAAACCCCCCCTCAAGTCGACCAAGCTTCGCCACTGGGCAACATCAAGTATATATGATGTCATAATATTCAATTTTCCTCATGTGGGATACTCAGGTAATTGAGGAGGAGACCATGATGAGAAGCTTATGAGGTATGAAATTACCATAATACGTACCCTTCTTGTATTTTAACCGATCAAAATATTCATGTTTTTTTCTTTAATTTTGGTGTATTTATACAGAAAAAATCGGAAACTTGTCGGAGGCTTTTTCAAACAAGCATATGATATGTGATCACCAAAAGGTGTGATCGAGGTCACACATAAGTCTATTGGTCCGTTCTTACGTTGGGAAATTGCTTCATTGGCTGTGGGGGTAGGCCAAGCAAAGATTGAGAAGAATGGTTCAACATCGACCATTATCCAGGTTATGAAAATAAGAAAGGTGATGGTGCACGTGATCCAGATATGTCGTTTATTCACGGGCGGAGAGAGAAATATAAATTTCAAAGGAAGAGAAGTACTTAAAAGGGGTTCATTTGTTACCATATGTCTTTTTTGTTCCTGATATTAATTTTTACCAAATTGTGTTGGAATTTGGTTGGGTTACCGATTTATTGTTTATGTTCGTATAATTGTATGTACTTAGAGAAATATAAAAGATTTTAGGTATATATACTCCTATTAGTTTTAATTGTATGTACGGTTAATTATGATCATATCAATAACTAAAATTGCTTCTCCGGTTAATTCTAAATTCATATCCGAAACCAATTGATCGGTTAACCACCGACTAGTTACACATATAACATATTCTAAAACAAACAAACAATGAAGAACAAAGTACACTTTTAATCATGAAACTAATTTGCTTCTGTTTTGCAAACATTCTGAATTAGTTAGTTTGAAATTTATGCTAACCCAACTAATGGACTAAAAAACAAACAACTTGATAATTGGAGATACCCAAATTGTATTCAAAATAGGTAGCACTTAGTAGTTTTTAAGCGAATAAAGACTTTTGAGGACCGAAAACAAGCTGCTTTGGAAAATTCGGATGCCGCACATGGATCATGATGTTCAACTTCTCGCATATCATCAGTTTTGAGGTTGTATATGAACAACTGTTCCCCATAATTGTAGATCAATAATATGTCCCCGTCTTTGTTCCAGCAACCTGAAATCTTCACAATATCATCATCATAACAGTACTCCAACAGAATAAGACTAGGATCAACGGTGCAGTGTAGCACCCATTCTTCCTGCTTCAATATCCACAACTTGATACAAATGAAGTAGGCATACACACATCCAACTTCACCGTTTAAACCAACCAACTCAACCAACTCATCAGGGCCGTCCTTGAGGGAGGGCGAGGTGGGCGACCGCCCCGGCCGGGCCCAACGTTTTTAGGGGCCCGAAATTTTAAAAAAATTTATATATTATAAAAAAATTTATAAAACATAGGAAACAAGTTTTGATGGAATGAAAATAATTTGATTGGTAATGAATTACGCCCCAAAAAAGAATTACATATTTAAAATTCGGCTTTTATTAACTTTTCCCTAAATTGATTTCACTTTCCACTCTTCTAATTCATAGACATGCTCTAGCAGCCGGACCAGCATCCAACTCCACTCCTCCAGTCCCACCTTCCAAATTCAACAAAGCGTATCCCCTTCAACCTTCACTTCTTCAATTGCACAGCCACGAGCCACCGAGAACAACCTCGATTGCAGTCTTCAATGAGCCACACATTGACGTATGGAGAAAATCAGATATTGATGCGAATGAGTTTTATTTGGAGTCGAGGTTGTTTGAGCATCCTTTTTAATGTTATAAACAAGTTGAATCAACTCAAAAAGGGTGAAAAAAACAACACTTCAGGTTTCTAATGCTATTTTGTATGATTATCAATGCCACCGACCACCACTCGCCCCAATCCTAATCCGTCCATTTTGTGATGTTTAGTTACACCTCTTGATCTTGAGCAACTCCACTTTAAAAAAATATATTGTTTTTTATGCACAAGTGTATATTCGCCTCACATATATTAAACATGTTTAGACCGAGTGAAGACTGGAGAGTTTAAGGAGTTTTGTAGCATGTTTTTTATGCACAAGGGAGAGTTTATGGAGTTTTGTTGTCAGTAATTCAGTATATTAGACAATTTTGGGCCAAACAGTCAAAACATGTTTATAATGTGGCCCAATGAAAACCAGCAGCCCATCTACAATTGTAATTTCGTACTGAAATTTCATATTCTTTGGTTATTTGCTTGTTAGTCTCTTATCTTTATTTCTTTCATTTTTATTTTTTCTAATTTTTTTCTTGCTTTTGCTTAGTTCCTGAAATTATCTTTTTTTAACCCTCGATTTTTTTTTTACTTTTTTCCTTTTAAATTTTATTTATTACAATTTAGTAATTTGTATTTCTTTCTCTAACTTATTTTGATCTATTCTCTTATACAAGTTAAACTTTTCTATTAATCCTTGATCTTACTTATTTTTTAAGTTTTATTTTATACATGTTAAACACAAATTCAGCGCCATTCTAAAATTGAGTTACTTTAAAACGTTAAACTTGTGTAGAACACAGTTCCACATGGTATTTATCGTTAAACATTAAATTCCTTAAGATGGATCAATAAAAATCAGCTAGCATGCCTGCTATGAAGCGTGAACATGTCTCCCTAGTTACATCATAATTTGTCAACCATGTGACGGTCATATGTGCCACTATTCATAGTAAAGCTCAATATAAGTTTTTTTTTTTAATTTAATCGTTTTCTACATGTATTAAGATGGAGCATCTTAAACGTGGATCACTGGTGGAGTTGCCCACCTGGGTAAACAAGAAGGGTCGGCTCAATTTTTTTTGTTGACTTATAGCAGAGTGAAAAATTAAGATTTTTTTCTATAGTATATAAAAAACTTTCATATTTTATTCGAGCTTATGATACAGAAAATATAAATAATCATAAAGGAGAAAACTACAAAAAAAACATAGATCACAAACAAAATATTTAGATTAATTATAAATATTAAAACAACAAAAATTTATACATCAATCAGAATTATTACAACAAAAAAGAAAAACCCTACATTAAACTTGAGGTCTATTGATTTAGTGACCATAAGTTGGTGCTGTTGGTGCTTTTTTTTACACAATAGAGCCGGCTTTATAAACAAGCATATATAAAGAGCTGAGTGAAAACTTAAAATACAAAAACCATTTTCGTGCATTGTTTTGTAACGCAAACGTGACAAAACGACGTTTGTATTAGAATCTTAGTACATGTTTACCTTTAATTTCTTTTTTTTTTACGAACTCATAGTTCAATGACTTTCTTTACGAACTAAAAAGTTCAAATATTTAATTTGATGTCATCATATTAACACACATCCCGTTACTTTTTGTAAGAAGCATGGGTACGAATTTCTAGTTAATGGGACTACACTAGTGCTGTGGTTCAAGAACATTCTTGTGTTACCATTAGATATTATGTGGTCGCGTATCCACACTTTGTGTTCGTGGAAAACTGTCCTCTTTTAATTTTTTTAGTATCATATATATGTTAAAATCATGATTGATTACTTTAATATTTTGTGACTACCATCTTAAATTTACATAATCAAACATATGATGATAATTTAAGTGATAGATGTATTTATTGTTTGAAAAAATTACTTAAATAATTCTACATATATGCTGTCTTAAATAGATTTTAAAAAATGAAACCTTGTAGAGAAAACATGATATGTATTGTATTTTCATTATGTTTATATGAAATTTAGTTTGATTATATTCTTTTAACAAGATCAGACTCGATTTGGTTTTAATGTATGTAAATTGAAACAGCTACTTTCGGTTTCAAGTCTTATCCTTTAGTTGCAAAACCTGTTAATATGTTTGTTAATAATAAATTACATAAACATAATTCATATCAATTGCATATCATGCAAACATGAAACTCAATGATACATCTACAACGCATTAAAATGTTTTTTAAATGGAATGTAACTATTGTGCAACCTTAAATGTTTTAACACTATTAATGACAAATCCTAGACCATGTAAGGCTGTAAGCATCTACAACGCTGCTAGAGATTCTCTAAAGTGAAATGAACAGGTGGAGAACCGAACCAAAAACTCTCTTTTTTCATCATCAATTTGCGATCTTTTCAGCACATGATTCCGATATCACCCGAACTTTTTTCAACACTGCCTTGATGTTTCCCAACAAGTTTCTGTTAACAAAAAAAATAAATAAATAATAATAATAATAACAACAACAACAACAATAATTAAAGATCTATTTTAGGCCGAAGCATAGCAACTGCTGCACACAAACATGCTAATATATATTTTTCGGGCTCATATGCTTGTCCCCCACTGTTAATAATCTAATTAGGGAACACTCAACACTGCCCTAAAAAGTGGCACAGGTTGGTTATGCCACTCTGGTTCCTAATCATGTTCCAAACACACCCACTTTAATCTTTAATGTTGATGTGGTTTAATTTGTTTGTTTTATTATCACAACCTAATTATTATGTTTGTTGGGTACGTAAGTTTGTCTCTCTTCAAAATCTTTATCTCTCATCTAATCATCCCATCAACTTTTTGATAAAAAAATGTTTATAAACAATTTTCTGTTGAATTTTACATTATATGAAATCCATTCACCAGCTATTATAATATGGCCGTTTATTTATTTATTAACTTTTTTGTTCTTTGTTTATATAAAAGTATATATACACAGCAAAGCATATCCGATGATTTTGAGGATTATAATATTGGTGTTGTTTTTGTCATTAACTCATTGTGATGTAAGTTATTATCTGACTTGTTTTTCCAAAAATATAATATCCGTCCAGTTAGATGTTTCCTTGTCATATGCAGATATGCTAATAACGATATACATAGGAAATTAAAAATAATCAAAATAGATTTTCTTGGAAGGGTTTAAAACGACTGAAAACAAGATTGTAAATAATAAAAAATTAAATAGGTTTGTTTATTTGACTTCTCATGCAAGTCTTAAAGTGAAAATATTTCCATCTGCGTTTAATTTTTAATATAACTTTATTAAATTTTTAATCATAGCACTAAATCTAAATTTTATTCTCTTAAATTCAAAATAAGTTTTACTATACTGATAAAAAAAATTATACGTTTTTTTAAATGTGGGTTTGCTTGCTTGCTATAATTATCTATTTATCTCTAATGCTGTTATCAGAGTCCATGTAACCCATTGCAATTTTGCGCCTAATTAATTTTTTATAACGATTTACCCAACTACCGAATTTATGTTGGAATTTGGCTGGGTTAGTGATGTATTGTTTATGATCAGGGCCGACCGTTATGAGACACAAGAGTTGTGACTGCACATAGCCTGATTTTTTAGGTTCTAAACT
Source organism: Mikania micrantha (assembly GCA_009363875.1). Classification (NCBI taxonomy): domain Eukaryota; kingdom Viridiplantae; phylum Streptophyta; class Magnoliopsida; order Asterales; family Asteraceae; genus Mikania; species Mikania micrantha. Next base: position 133,707 of record SZYD01000626.1, read on the forward strand.
TTCAATTTATTTTATATGTATTTTAAATATAAAAGTGTTTTTTAAACAAAATGTAATCTTACTACGTAAAAAACTTCAGTCGTTACTTAAAAAACATAATTTTGTAAAACTAATTTTTTTTCTATTTAATTTATTTACTTATTTTATTTTAATTATCATCGATAATAATCATTTTCCTAAATTTATAGGGACCCAATTAATTATTCGCACTAGTACCCAAAATATCGAAGATGGCCCTGTTTATGTTCATATGTATTTGAGAAATATAAAAGGTTTCAGGCATATATACTATTATTAGTTTTTAATTAATCAGTACATAAACAATTTTATATATAAAACCTTAACAACAATTATACGATATAGAGTCATTTAGTACATAAGCAATTTTGAATATAAAACCCTAACAACATAAGAACTCTTATACTAGCTTGATTATTAACTGAACACGCTTTAAATTTATATTATATGCATCATACATAAATAGAAATATATATATATATTCATAAATTTTTGTTGTGCACAAAACAATATTCTTAGAATATAAAAAAGTCACAAATATAGAAATAGATGCAAGTTGTAGCAAGCAACAACTTAACTTATGAACAAGATTGTATATATGTCCAGCTATTATTCCACCCTGTCCAGAATCTTTCTGGAAGTTGGTTATACAATATTCCTGTCTCTCTGGGCCGGCCGAGGGTGCTTTATGCTCTGTATTCCCTCTCCTAATAATTTTCAGGTGGGACTTGTAGCCATGTTCATTTATTTTTTTTTAAAAAAAAAACTTCAAATATTTATAATTATTTTCTTGTAAAGCTGATCATTCAAATCAAGATCATTCTGTCTTTTAAAAAGAGCAATAACCTGCCCATTTAATAAGTAGGAAATTGAATTCATGCTTGTAACATGTACCTAAATAGAAGCTCAACAAAAAATGTGTAAAAATTTCCATCATTAGTAAATACGAAAAGAATCTATACATTTTTCTTTCTTTTTTTTTTTTTTTTGTGGAAGACAGATCTCAAACCCGATACTTGTACTCCCACTTCTATAAGAGAAACACAATACAACTCATAGTTTACATATGTACCCAAAATTAAGCGATCTATATCTTGATTATCTCTTCATGTTTGGCCATCAAATTACGGTTCTCCTTTGGAAAACCTGCAGAAACAACATTACCAAACAAAGCTTACATTCAAGTTCTTGATTGTGTGCCTAGTACATAATAACATGTATTAAACTCTAAGAAAATGAAGCTAGATTGCATAAAAAACTAAACCTAACTCAAATCTTGGACAAAAGTGATGATAGCCATGTTGGCATAAGTTATGGAGTGGAGCACATGGCGTGACCGAAATAGTTTCAATAACAGGACAGATTTGTAGGAAAAAGTACTCTTTTTTAGATACCAAGCAATCTCTCTAGGAAAATGGGTTGGCATGGGCGTTTATAATTATATATTACAAGAAACCAATGGCCCACAAAATGTGGCAATTCAAATCATAAACAACTTGCTTTAATATGTTGTACGGTACAAGTAGGGGATGCATTTTGTAAAGATTCTGTTACCTGAAACTTTGATATAGAATCTGGGCTGGCCGTTGAAAAGATTTGAAGATGAGATGGGAACAGTAACTACTCTTGCACATTTAGTTTTGCAGCTTTACTTTGACTCTTTCATCTTGAAGAATCTTTGAGTACCTTGGAAACCCATTCTTGAACGTGGACACCTGAAAATGTGACCAAAACCCAGCTTGTTATTACTAAAACTACATAAACTTTTTAAATAAAACAAACCTTTATCATAATATATATATATATATAGGGAAAAAAAAGATTAAATCTTGCATGAGCTTGCTAGAGTTATATACCAAAAGGGTATGTTTGAATCTCAACTTGTATTTCATGCAATGCAAAGTTGTACAATATCCCAATTTCAAAGAAGGAATTTTGTCAAGAGTAAAGTCCCTTATGGCTTTTTTTAAAGTTATGCCAAACGAATACGAATTCTAGAACACTTTCGGTGTAGACATATATAGCACACTAAATTTATTTCATTAAGTAAATGTTATTCTAAAGTGGCTTGGTTCCCAATTTTGGGTCTAAATTTATTTGCCCACTATACAATTAAAGTCATCTTCAAATAAATATATCATTCCGAATAGTCTACGATATAAATAACGTGTGTACATTCAAATGGTTAGGTTATGTTCAGAGACGACCAAATTCGGTTTCTTGTATAGATTTCAAGAAAATTCTACAAGATGTAGACATTTCTTTAAGGAAAAGAAAATTAAACCGCGTGTAAAGTCAATTTCTTGATGGGTCAAAATCAATTTACTGCCCTACAAAATGGACATTCTTCCTTCTCGCAGTTGGCATGTTATTGTCCGGCAATTCAGGGTCCCCTCGTTAAAAGTTCTATGAAACGCCTTTCAATAAATTTGGCTGTTTTATTCATGATTAAAAAATTTAAAAAAATATATATAATCAAGATAAAAATATTTTTTTTCTAAACAAAAATTAACTGTTTTTTGCTTAAAACTTATTTTATAATTCAAAACTTTGAAATCTTCAATACAACACCCCTTGGGATAGTCAACAATGGCAAAACAAGAAAAACATGTCACGTCTGTTTGTAACCGGCCCATCTTTTCGGTTATGTACAACTCGCACAGCATAGCTTACAAGTTCGTTATGCATGAAGTACAACTCCTATTACATGATGCATTCATAGGTTTATTATAACAAAAGTGGAGTCAAGGAAGGTAAGAATTATGTAATGTTTTAATCATCGGACCGGTTAGTCAGACAAGTCGGAGAGGAAACCGCGTGCACAACTGGTGCGGTTGATCATGGAGGAAAGTGGACTTACAGCTTCGATGTCAATTTTGTAGACGAGAAGCTTTCGTCGTTCTCTGCAACTAGTCCGGTACGCCACCAAGATATGGCCGACGGCCAACAATAGTGAACACACAAACAAAGCCACCTCCGCCGCGGTGAACCCGCCACTGCTGCCGCCGAACACATACGATGCCTTAATCGATACAATCAACAAAGAAACTACCGAACAAACGGTCGTGATTCCCAAGTATGGTCCCCTTGATAACCCCGGACCGTCGCACAGTCCATACACACCTACCATAATTATAAAAAAAAAAAGAAAAAGAAAAAGAATCCATTCAGCTTGGTGCTAAGAAGACAAAAAATCAAAATGTTAAATTAGTTTATGAACTGTTAAATTAACTACTTACAGAGGATTATGGCTGATCTGATTATGGAAATTATAGGGATATCGATTAACGAGTATCGAAAATCGTAGTGGGTTAACTGGGAATTTAGGGTTTGGAGGAAGGAAAAAGCAGGTGCGGGATCAGGGAACGGCGTATCCGACGGCGCTGAGAGGGAAGCAGATAACAGAGCTGTCGGAAGTAGAGCATCGGCGACGGCAAAGAGTATCGGAGCAGAAAAGAACATAAAGGAAATGATCATGGTTATCAGAAAGAACAAGGTTTTGAATCCTCTCAAAGCTCTCTTGCTTCTTTCATCTTTCAAAAACCCCATGGTTGTTGTTAGTTTTGGTTCGAAGGTAATGGAGGTTGCAGGATTTGACCGGAGAAGAAGAATGAAATGAAATGGTTGAGTTTGTGAAATAAATGGGGGCAAATAGGAGGGTCAAATAGGGGAAGCACATAATAAAATCTCTCTCTAGAATTGTATAATCGGAAACCGTATGAAATGTGTGTGGGGTCGTCATTTGTTAACAAAGTATGAAATTAACGGCAATTACCTGATTAACTTCTTAAACGATATGTGACGGCATTTTTTGGTTTTGGCTTTCTAGAAACAACAATTTTTCAATATTAGACTATCCACAGCAGTCACCCCACTGAAAATCCTTCCCCACTGAAATTTCATGTCACGTCATCACCCCACTGAAAACCTTAATCACCCACAATGGTCACCCCACTGAAAACCCTTCCCCACTATTCCACTTCATCAACATTTTTTAAATTTAATTGATTTATTTAATTTTTTTTTTGCAAACAAAAAATAATAAACTTAGAATTTAATTAAACAATTCAAATAAAGATACAAATAAAATAAAAATTACATTGCAAATTTAAATAAAAAAAACCATACAAAAAAAACTAACAATTCAAATAAAATTTAACGATATTTATCCAAGAGTTTCTTTTTCATTTTTTGCATTATTTCACGATCTTCGTCGTCGAGCATGTCGGGAGGCAAAGACTCAAGTGCTCTGAGGTCGGATCGGAGAGTTTTCTCTTCGTGCATTTTTTTCCTTTCTTCGTGTTTTAGTTTTTGAAAAGTTGTGAAAGCTTGGAGTTGATCAACGAGTTCGGTTGTTGACGTGTTAGAGGATACGGTTTGACGACTCGAAGAGGACGCCCGTTTTGTTGTATCTCGACCCGTCGGTCTAACCGGTTCCGGTGGGGTGTCGAACTCGGCTTCTTCTTCGTCATCCTCTACGTTAACCGCGTAATTTGTATGTGCGGTCGAACCCCCCGGCGAATACTCGTTCGATTCGGAATTTTGGTTCTTTTTGAAGAACCTTGGACCTCGTTACCTTCTTGGCAAAGAACACGGAATTTTGGCGAGTCTTTTATCGCCACCCAAACGTGGTAGTGGTTAAACGTTTGGCCGTTACTCTTTAGTTGGTATTCCTTTTCGGCCCATTTCAAAACGTTCTCGTCGCTCATCCCGCTTTTTCGGTTGTTTGCGCAGTTGCTATAGATCCCACTAAACTTTGTTAACTTGGTGCACATATCCTTCCACTTTGAATTTAGTTGATGATATGTGCGGTATTCGGCATCGAATCCCATCACATTGTGCCAACTAACGGTTACTTTTTTCCAAAAATTTTCCCGTTTTTGCGAGTTACCTACAAAAAAATTTTCAAAAGTAAGTTAAAAAATTAAACCCTTTAAAATAATATATAACAAAACTAAGTAATAAACTTTTTACCTTTGGTTTTGTTCTCGGATTCGTCCATGTAACATCTTCCGAGAGCGATTTCTTCATCGTGAGTCCATTGCTTCGGTGCCATTGGACCACTACTCGGCCCTGTTCCAGCCGGCTGTTTGTTTTTCTTACCTTTTTTGCGTTTCTGAGTGTCTTGTGTCTCCGGCACGACCTCGTTATCATGTTGGCTCGGTGACACAAAATCAGATTCGAACCTAGGTTCAGAGTAGGGAGCAAAACCGGGTTGAAAGTTTGAAGGAGATTGGAAGTTTGGTGGATGTTGAAAGTGTTGGATGTTTGGGTTTTGTTGTAGTTGAACCAATAAATTTCTAAGCGATTCGGGATCGTATGAGAACGGGTTGAATTCGGGATTGGGATTGTTAGGCCTTGGATTCATGTTTGTGATTTTTTTTAAAAAAATATAGAGAGAAAGATGAAAGATGAAGAGATTTGGGTGGTTTTTTGAGTAAAGAAGGTTGGGTATTTATTTAATTTAAAAAGTTTTTTTTTTTTTTTTGTTTTATTACCGTTCAATAACGGTCAAAAAAACGGACCAATCACAACCCACTAAACTCGACGGGGAGCGGGAGCCGTTGGGGCGATTTGAGCGGGGCACCGCTGGCAGGGGGCGGTGTTCCCGCTGGACACCGTGGCGGGGAACGATCCCGCGTGCCCAACGGGGTGCCCATTGTGGCAAGTCTTAGTGAGTCCAATATTTTCTCTCTCTACATATAAATATACATATACATATACATATATAAATATAGAGGATGGAATTTTTTATAACTCTTATCTTTTGTTACAACCTATTAACTATCATCCAATGGTTACTTTAAAAAGGTAAGTGTATAGGATCGTGCCACGTGTCTATTTCCTTTTTTAAACATTCATAACTTTTTTATACTATATTATTTTTTAAAAAAATTGCACCATTATACTCGTCTCATTTTTCTCTTTAATTTCGTTATAGTCTCGGCTAGTTTTTTTTATATCATGTATTTACATCATTATAACGATCTTAAAGATAGCAAATTAATTAAAAAAAAATTTCTAACAATGGTAAATTACAGTAATGTAACATAAAATGAAGTAATGTAACACAAAATGAAGTAATTTACAATGACATAATTAACGGTGACGTAACACATTATTTACAGTGATGTAAATTTCTCTTTATTTCCCGTTATAATGCTGACTAGTTTTTTTAATTTTTTTTTCTCATTGTCCATTATTTACATCGATGTAACGAGCATAAATATAACACATTATTTTGAATTTTTTCTAACAATGTTAAATTACAGTGATGTAATATAACACATTATTTTATTTTTTTCTATAACAATGATAAATTACAGTGATGTAATATAACACATTATTTTGATTTTTTTCTCTAACAATGATATTTATAGTGATGTAATTTATCATTGTTTAAAAAAAATTCAAACTAATTTGTTGTATTTAGGCTCGTTACAAATTAGGGATGAGCAAAAAGCCAACAAAAACCGAACCGAAACCGAATTAACCGGAAAAACCGAACCGGAACCAAATTAACCGAAAAAACCGAACCGGAACCGAATTAACCGAAAAAAACCGAAACCGAATTTTGCGTCAAAGTAAATTACATTACTGTAATTTATTATTGTTAGAAAAAATTACAAATAAATTGTTATATTTAAGCTCGTTACAATGATGTAAATATATGGCATCTAAAAAAAGTAAAAAAAATTAGTCGAGACTATAACGGAATTAAAGAGAAAAATGAGACGAATATAATGGTGCAATTTTTTAAAAAAACAATATATTATAAAAAAATTATTAATGTTTAAAAACGAGGGGGGAAACTTATAAAAGGTAAAATAACTATGATGTCCTTTCTAATATTTTAATTAAAAGCTTATGTGTAACTTTGTTATTGGTTGAAATGGGTTATGTAGTTGTAGCAAAAGATAAGGGTTATAAAAATTTTCATCCCCTATAAATATATATATATATAAGGCATGGATAATTTGAAAACCACTTTTTAATATGAAAACCCAAAAACGTCATGTAAAACATACGTAACAAAACTAAAAAAAATTGTAAAACATACGTAAAAACGTAAAAAAATTCCGTTAGATCTGACGCAGAGTTACGTATGTTTTACAACGTAAAAAAATTTATAAAATATTTTTTTAATATATTCTTCGGCGCTTTTTTATTTTTTTAATAAAATGGATAATATCATATATCCCCTTATTAAACATTCAAATTACATATATCCCCAATTTTAAATTAAAATTACAAATACCCCCGTGTTTCAAAATTGTCCATTAGTAAGGAGAAATATGTGAATTGTTTTTAGTTAGTTCAATAAGGGTAAAATAGGAAATACATAATTTTTTTTCTAATGAAATGGACAAATATGTGATATATTTGGTTTAGAAAGGAGAAATATGTAATTTAGTTTTATGATTGGGTAAATATATAATAAAGAATTTTAGTAAGAGGATATATGTAATTGTCCCTAATAAAAATGTGTCCAATAATATTACAAATCTGTAAACAAAATTAAAAAAAATACGTTTGTTTTAAATGAGTTTTCAAGGTTTTCTCACTAAAATAAGGTTTTCATTTTATTAATTCCCTATATATATATATATATATATATATATATATATATATAGGGAATACATAAATTAAAAACCCCACCTTAGCCCGAAAACCTTGAAAACCGATTTTAGTGGACCACATTTTGCCACATCACACTTTTCTTATTTTATTAGTTTGGGCAATATAGTCTTTTTACCCGCATATACTTTTCTTCATTTTTTATTATTTTTACACCATACCCTTATAGTTTTTGAAATTTCTACACCAACTTCCAATGAACTAATGCACAGACGTTACACTGTTTTTACGTTGTTCACTTTTTTTTTTTTTCTCACCTATAGTAGAGTTTACATGTTTAGTTACGTAAAGATTACACGCGGTCTGATTATCTTTTTTTTTTTAATGCGTAACAAGATTTAATATGTATTTTTTTAACTAAATGTAATTTTTTTACATGTTTGTATTTATACACATTTGTAAAGTGTCACCTACGAAGACCCACTATTTATTCTCACGTCGTTTTAAATATTTTAGTAACGTAAGCGGTCTGATTATCTTTTTTTTTAATGTGTAACAAGATTTAATATGTATTTTTTTTAACTAAAATGTAATTTTTTTTACATGTTTGTATTTATACACATTTGTAAAGTTTCACCTACGAAGATCCCTATTTATTCTCACGTCGTTTTAAATATTTTAATAGCGTAAGATTTCGTTCGACCTATATTTCAGTTAACATTTGTAAAGTGTCACCCACAAAGAACCATGTTTATTCATTTTTTGGATGTTTTTATACGCTGTTGTTACATGATTATTACGTTAATATTACATCTTTTACGACATATATTACAGTGCTTGTGATTTGTTACGTTAAGATTACATATTGTCTGACCTATATTACTTTTTCCTTTTTTTTCTAGAACCAAGGACAACCTTTTTTGTACTTTTTGTAAGTGTGAGTCACTTCCAAGTCTCTTTTTATTTGACAATATTTACTTTTTGTCAGAGTATGATTACCCTTCTATGCTTAAGCCATCCCCTCACTTTCTTTTTCTCATTTTTGAATTCTCAAACATCTCACTTACTTTGCATGAACTTCCCTCTCTCTTTTTGATTTTTGTTTTCAATGGATTCTACACTTGACCTTAACACGTTTGATTCTTTGATTGCAAGCTACAATGAAGAATCGTTTCTTACATCAGAGATAGAAGGTGATAATATATTTTGATTTGTATAGAGTCTTCTAGTTTACTTTTTCTTATTTTTCTTTTGACGAAGATGAGTAAAAATATTTTCGAATTTTTATGTTTTTCTCAGTACATCCTATAAACGAAGATCCAATAATCTCTGTTGATGAAGAGCACGGTTATGTTCCGAATATACCGTTGTTACGTGAAGAATGTTATGAAATCCCTTCTAACGGTGGTAGATTGCCGGGTAGATTTACATGTGTTTTATTTTTTTTTCTTGTTATAACATCAATTTATTTTTTTTTGTTTTATGGTAAATCGTTTTTAGATGTTCATGCTCAATTCGGTCCCCCACACGGACAAGAAGTAATACCCTCTGAAGATGCACAGCAAAGCAGAAAAGCAAATGGTAGTGTTTTTTACATGTAATTTACGTGCGCAATACATTCCTATTACGTTATTTATACTCCAATATTGCAATTTACGTCTTTTTTTAATATGCTACAAAAGTCGAAGATTTTGAAGGATGTTACACGTTTCTTACTCCTAACGGTACCAAGGTTTGGTATCCGAAAAAAGGATACGATGCAAAAACCAACTGTAGGTGCCACATATGGCTCTTGGAATGATGTTCTTAGAATGTACAAGAATTATGCAGAGTTTTCGGGTTTTTCAGTTCGTGTTGGGCAAACGAAGAAAAACAAAAGCGATCAGGTCACACACAAATACCTAAGATGCAACAGAGCTGGTAGGCCTCAGGCTAAGCGAAAATTCGACACGTTAGATGAATCTTTTATGTCTGCTAGGAACAGGTCTTTTCAAGTTACGGATTGTAAAGCTCACATATCTGTCCAAGTCATAGAGGCCACCTCTACTTTTGTTATATACAAGTTTATAGAATGTCACAACCACCCTTTGGTTGAGACATATAACCGGGATTTTACCAAGGCAGGTCGCAAGCTATCTTTCTCCACCAAACAGTTTATACATCACATGACATTGAATAATATTGGTCCCACTATAGCTCACAGGCTTCAAGTGTCAATGAAGGGAGGTCATCATAATGTGAATGGAACCCCTACTGATTTTAAGAATTTTAGCCAGGCAATCCGTCTATTTATAGGTAACCGGGACTCACAGCTGCTTCTTGATCGGTTGCGTGATCGTGTCAAAAACCTCCCAGAATTTTTCTTCGATTTTTCTGTTGTAAAAGGGGAGCTCAGGCATGTGTTCTGGGCTGACGAGATATCTAGGAAGAACTACGAAGTTTTTGGTGATGTGCTTGCATTTGATGCCACCTACTACACAACACCAACAAGTAATCTTTTTTTTTTGTCACAGAATCTATATACATCTATATTATAGTAGTAATACATGTTATTTACTATAGCTTTACATGTGTTTACACGGGTCTTTTTTTGTTATAATCTACATACATACGTATTACTTATGTAATAAACTTAATACACTGTAGTTTACATTTTTGGCCAATTACTGCGCTAACAGTCATTTTTTGTCACAGATTCTATAGACATATTATTACGTTTGTAATACATATTAATTGACCTGAGTTTACATGTTATTTACAAACACGGTCATTTTTTTGTGAGAATCTACACTCTGAATTAACTGTAGTTTACATGTTTTTACCGTATTTTTACATATGTAGGTATAACATGATTTTTGTACCTTTTACTGGTGTTGATCATCACAAGAATTGTGTAACATTCGGAGCGGGTCTGCTATATAGCGAAACCATAGATTCATATAAGTGGCTGCTAAATGCTTTTATGAAAGCACATGTCAAACAACCCATTTTGGTTCTTACTGACCAAGACCCTTCAATGAAACAAGCTATTTCCCAAGTCCTTCCATCATCACGTCATCGTTTATGCATGTGGCACGTCATGAAGAAGTTCCACTAAAGGTGACAGAATAATATATATTATAATTTTATATTAATTATGTTTGTTATTATTTTTTTCTGCTAAGTAGGTTTCCAGCGATTTGCTTAACAACACTGATTTCCCGGTCTTCCATACATCGTTTGGTGTGGAACTTGTTCATATCCCCTGATACATTAAAAACGTTGGGCTGACCTGATTACAAGGTTCCAATTAGACGGACACAATTGGTTGAGTGACATGTATGCGATTCGTGATCAATGGGTTCCTGCTTATTTCAGAGAAATTCCAATGTGTTGCCTAATGAAGACGACATCCAGGTGCGAGAGTTCTAATGCTTCGTTCAAAGTTAATTCTAGTGGAGCAAACACTTTAGTTCAATTTATCTTGTGCTATGACACTTCTATTGAAAGTCAGCGTTACAGGCAACGTTTGGCAGAGTATAAAACCACATCTCGACCATATCACTCTTTATCTGGTTTAGAAATAGAGAAGCATGCTTTTGAAATATATACTCGTTCAATTTTTTGGAAATTCAGAAAGAGATTTTTAAGGGGAAGTTGTTCTGCTATGTCTCTCACTCTCACCCGAGCAGTACAAGACAAACTTGTGTATTTTGTAAGTCATCTCAGCAAAGACAACAGTGTCACAAATGTTTTCCAGGTATTTCTGAAAAAATCATTACATTACATTGTGGGTTACATGGTTTATTGCGTTTTTGTTACGTTAATATTACATTATTATCATGTTAAAATTACACGAAAGTTATATGTTACGTTTATATTACATTTATAGATACCATGTAAATACATTCGTAGGTAAGCTGTATTAGGATTTACATTATGTTAATATTACATAAAACTTAAATGTTACGTTAATATTACTTTATGGATACCATGTAATTTCTTCGTATGTGTAGCAGTATTATGATCACACATTTGTATATGTTTTATTACGTTTAGTTAACATAATTTGCACTCCTTATTTTTCAGGTTGTTACTCGTCCTAGTATTGTGAATTACGAATGTTCCTGTCGCAACTTTACTCGTATTGGTTACCTTTGTAGACACATTTTTTGTGTTTTTAGGGTCAATAGAGTAGTTCGGATCCCTGATGATATATCTCCAAGCGCTGGATGAAAGATGTGTTACCGAAAAGAATTTTTGAAATTCAATATCGTTATGGTGTAGACAATTCTCCTGAGTCGTTGCTGAGAACGAGATATTTGGCTTAATATCTAATTCTGTTGATAGTCTTCGAATGATTATGATGGTCCTTGCTGTTTTGGCCAATAAAGTTAGAGATCTTTGCAGCAATAAAAGCTCCGATCCATTTGAATTCTATCTCCAAATTTTTCTATGTTGAAGATATTCAAAACTTGGTTGGTGGTAGTTTGGATGTTGAC